>JAKGSA010001716.1:0-42081 GCA_033558755.1 Philaethria dido | reverse complement strand
ATTCTTTTATGGGACAATGTGTATACTTTTACAATAGGATCCCAGAAAACGTCCGAGAACTTTCCATTTTACAATTTAAAAAAATTGTAAAAAGACGTTTGTGTGTTAAAGGTTATTACCTAATTAGTGATTTTATAAATGATAACACACCTTGGGAATGAAATGCTCGCTCCAGTCTGTTTCAAAGGTATCATTGCCAATAATAAAGAATTGTAAACCATTGTCGAATATAAAAAAAAAAAATAAAAAAACAGTCCCGCTGAGTTTCTTGCGCCGGTTCTTCTCAGGTCTGAGGCATTAAATTTAGTGAACCGGTGGTAAATTATTTGACGTTCAAAAAATGAAGCTTGTAACTTTCTATTTTGAATAAAATTATTTGACTTTGACTTTGACTTTGAAATATATTCCGTCATCTAAAAGTTTCCATTACACTCATAATAATGATAAAATAAATTATCATGTTGTCAATAAATAATAACTCCATTGTGTAAGAAATTAAATTACTTTTATTATACTATATTAAAAATTTCACTTAAATAATCATGAAAATATTGAAAGCAAATATAAAATTATTATATTACTTATTATGCGTTCATGCTTTATGGATTGATGAAATATATCTAAAATCGATTATATGATTCTTATTAAATAAATATATATTTCTTGTTCTCTTTTTCATTTCTTTTAATATTTTTATATCTAATATTAATATTACTTAGTGAAATTAGAAAGAAATTATGCGAGTAATTGACGCAATTTGAGGGTGTCAGTTATTTTTTTTTCAACGAAAACTACATTGACTATCAATTCAAAAGTATCCTATAAGTTGCTCTAGGCATCCTAAGCTATAACCATGCAATAAATCATTCATTTCTATTCAGTAATTATCGGCATATAAAGTAACTTGTCTATGTAAGTTATGTATTTTATTCATGAAAACTAAAATGACAGGATAAAAACTATCCTATATATACCTCCAGACTCTAAGCTATTACTGTGCCAAAATTTCTAACCAGTAATTATCGGCATATAAAGCAACTTGTCTATGTAGGTTTTTATTTTTTTCATGAAAACTAAATCGGATGACAGGATAAAAACTATCCTATATGTACCTCCAGACTCTAAGCTATTACCATGTTAAATTTCATTAATTTCTATCCAGTAGTTTTTGCGTGATGCGCGTTCAAATATACAGACAGACAGACAGACAAAAATTCTACTGATTGGTTTTTCGCTTCTATTAACGATATATTAACGTACCCAATTGATATTTTTCAAAAACTTTTCATGTACAGAATTGACTTTTCTGCTCTTTTATTATATATATATATATATATATATATATATATAGACTTTCTTAATTTAATTGTTTTTAAAAATTATAACATACATGCCACACACGCGTGGAATATCCTATGAGAACATGATGAACATGTGTTTTAGCGCAGTAAAAAATAATTTATATCGCTATTCTCTCTCCACTCAAGAAATAATAATATAATCTATATCTATATTATAAATACGTGAAGCAAAAATTTTGTACCCCTTTTTACGAAAATTACGCGGAAACAGGAGCATGAAACTTGGCACACTTATAGTTTATATAGAGAAGGAGTGCAGAATGATGATATTTTTTTTTAATAATGCATAAAAAGTATATTAAATTAATAAAATAAATGTTACACACACTACCATGGTATGACATCTATGTTTATATAAAGTGACATATATGTCGGCGATATATTGGTATATTGTAGTACAGGATCCATTTTTACAATAAAAATGCAGGCTAACATGACTTAGTTTATTTTCAGAATGGCTATGTTATTTCTATTACTTGCTTATAATATTTATTACAAATATATTCTTTAATATTCAAATACAACTTGATGCGTTGAATACAGAAATCGAAGAGTGTCAACTAAGTAAATCTTAAAGTTTATATACACAGTAACTTGGTGGGGCTGTCGTGAGAAACTTACAAAATAGACCATAATAACATTTAAAAGGAATGTGAGCTTAACTTACAAGGGCTTTAAGTACTTGAGGAATGCTAGCTTATCGACAAATATAATTATTATTTTAAATAGTAAGTGGAGAGTTGTCAACTCTACTTTATTTTACGAAATCATAAAGAATGCAATGCAGATGACAATATAAGTGTTACTCTAAACTGCGAACATTTTAAACATTTTACCTACTTAAACTAAAGGAAATACAAATCTTAAATATAATTAACAATGTTAAAATAATAAAATCATTACATATAGGATTTCGCCCATATATACGTCACTAAGCAATGCGTTATTAACGCATTTACGGGGAAACTAGTTAAAAGAAAAAGCTCTCCTCGTTTTTGCACTAATTCAGCACTAATATAATAAAGATATTCATCTGTCCGTCTGTTAATTGAAACATTATATATAAGGGATGATCGGGAGATAAAAAGTATATGGAAACCCCGATGGTCAGCGGCACTCACCCCTGCGGTTTTTTTCCTATGAAAGTAGCTTAGTCGACAAAATCTATCTTTCTATGTATAATATTGGGTAGATGTTTTTTGATGAATTTTAAACGTTTAGTATTTTCATTTCGTGGGTTTGGTAACAAGGCAAAGCGCGGCGTTGAGTTCCACCACTCAGCACGCAATGCCATAAATCGGCGGAAAGTGGGGAACGGAGTGTCTTATCACTAGGTTCTCAGGTTATATGCGAGATACAGCGTGAAGATAAAAAAAATCAATTTTAGTTGATAAAAATGTGTACGGCGTTGAGTTACGAGAGTATATGATGTTTTGGAAGTGTGTGATTAGTTTAAAGTTCTTTTAAATGAATGTCATTTTTTTGTATGTATTTCTACTTAAATTTACAAAATCTATATTTTTTTCCCCGCTATAGTTAGTTAATATGCGGCGTTGAGTTCCGCCCTTGAACATGCTATATCAAGTAATTGGGTGAAAAGTGTTAAATGGAGTGTCTGCCCCATTAAGCACTTTAAGCTATAAGTGTGCCAAGTTTCATGCTCCTGCGTCCGCGTAATTTTCGTAAAAAGGGGTACAAAGTTTTTACTTCACGTATTTATATATAGATGTATGTTTTTTAGTTTATTGGGTGAACTTAAGCTTCTGATGTGTTCCCATTTAAATTTAGTTGTAGTGTGTGGTTTTTGAGTTATTCGTAATAATTTTTTTTGTTAAAATTTTGATGATGTTATATCTATTATCCTTTTTAAACTTTTTTTTAGCTTCACGCTACAATATTTACAGCGATGAGTTACGCCACTCGACGTGGTTTGGAAATCTTAAATTGTAAATATACAAAACTTAAAATGTCTTCCTCACTCTGAGAAAACAATAAGTTCCGCCGTTGAAAACGCTATATCTTGAAATAGGGTGAAACTGAAAAAGACTGTCTAACTCTTAAAATATAGCTTCTGCGATGATTATAAATGGCGTTGAGTTACGTCACTCGACATTGTATAAAAATCAAACATAAAAACATAGAGTCAAATCGAGAACCTCATTCTTTTGAAGTCAGTTAAATCCACATATATATAGAAACGACACAAAATGTCATTTATTAACCCTTAGATGAAATTAAACAGTAAAAATCTCCACACACCGTGAGGGGTGCGAATGACATAAATTGTTCACGATCCGACGAAAGGGTTAATTGACATTTCTAAAGACTGTATCCAGGTGAGTGGCGAAGCTATAAAATTTTAAAATATATGCAGTTTTGAAATGAAACGCCTTTAATGAGTCACACCAAAGTTTTGATCTAACGGCATATCTAAGTAGAAGGTAACTGAAGAAAATATCCGTCTGGCTTGCGACCACTGTCATGTTAAAGACGAACCGCAAAATATCTAATGATATGTTCCGGTTCGATGGCATGTAAGCCAGGTTTTCCCCTTTCCCACCCATCCTTTCCTCAAAATGTGGTGGTTCCGACTACTACATTGTCCCCCTTTCCATCTGTATCCTCTAGGTCGGCAACGCATTTAAAACATCTCTGGTGTTGTGTAGATGTCTATGGCCGTAGGTAACCACTTACCATCAGATGGTCCTTCTGCTCGCTTGCCATCCGTTATCCATAAAAGAAAAAAATAGAATCTGTTTTTATCTTTTTTCTATCTTCAAAAATGATTGAGATATTAAACTTTAAAGTGCAGCCTCGGTCGCGCTACTGTGTGACGTCACGTGGCAATACGCCGCTTGTATACTTACATACATGTACGTTGCAACAACACGCACACCGCCACACTGCATACTGCACCATCTGCGTAAGGAGATACGTACCTACCGCCACGTGACGTCACCAGCCGATATCGACGGAACGCAAATTTTGAAAATGTTCACACTTTAATACGCTGTAATTTCTGAAATCCTAACTTGATTTTGATAAAACAAAAACTATTGCTATTTGCGAGAACAGGCGCAAAATATGAAAGCTAATGCCAAAATATATAAAGCTATACAAAGCTATATTTAATGTTTTAAGCCTTATATTGAGTTTTAGTCTTTATTAGTAATGACGGTATTACAAAGTGATCAAAAGGGTGGGATGCGATATAACGCAGTTTATAGCAGGTTCGATATTTTGCAAGTATTGTATTTTGATTTACAAGGCGTGGTTTTTAATTCTATTTCTCGGATATACGTTGACGCGTTAACAACGCGATGTCTATCAATGTATTGTATATGTCAATTTATATAAACATGGATGTCAAACCATAGTAGGGTGTGTAACATTTATTTTATTAATTTTATATATTTTTGATAGATATTATCATTGTTCACTCCTATTCTGTAGAAACTATAAGTGTGCCAAGTTTCAAGCTCCTCCGTCCTCGGAATTTTCGTAAAAAGGGGTACAAAGTTTTTGCTTCAAGTATTTATATATAGATTTCTTCGCTTATAGTAAGACAAAGCGCAGCGTTGAGTTCCGCCACAAAAAATCTCGAATTGGGTAGGCGTAAAAGGGAAATTGGTATATTTAAGCACTAAGTTTCTTCTGTATAGCTTATCATACGAGAAAAACAAAAAAAAAGCATATTATACATACTTCTTCTTATATTACTTCTTTCACAATAATCCCGTTCCCCACTTTCCGCCGAATTGAGGCATTGCGTGCTGAGTGGCGGAACTCAGCGCCGCGCTTTACCTTGTTACCAAACCCAGAAAATAAAAATACTAAGCTTACATTTCCTGGAATGGGAATCAAACCCACAACCCGTCGCGTTTACAGTCGCACGCTTTGTGCCTCAAGACACGTATATAGACGTATAGCTACTAATATGAATCTTTATTATTTTTTCAAAACATTTATAAGCATTTATATATTTAGATAACAATTTTTTCGTACAAATATACCATGCCCAAATTTCCTAAATAAAATTACACGGATAATCAACAGGATTCGAACCCAAAACCGTTAAAACATTATGAAATTATCCATTACGTCCTACAAGGGTAGATCTGACACAAGCCAGACTTAGTAATTGACGCGCCCCCTGGCAACTAATTTTTCACCCATTTCCCTACCAGATGGCCTTTAGGGTTGTTGGTGGCGTTATACAGAATTTTATATACAGTATTTGAATATTTTAATCTTTGGATTAAGACCGGTAATAGGTTCAAATCCAAGTTGAATTTTTTTAACTTTTTTATCTTCACGCTGTGTCCCGCATATAGCAGAGTAGGCAGAGGGAGGGCTCTTTTAATATTTCCGTTACCCACTTTCCGCCGAATTAAGGCATTGCGTGTTGAGTTGCGGAACTCAACGCCGCGCTTCGCCTTGTTACCAGAGCGAGGAAATGAAATTACTAAATATTAATTAAAATAAATATTTTCATTTCCTGAAATGGAAATCGAACCCACAACCAACGCGTTTACAGTTAGCACATTGATGCCTGAAAGGGACCAAGTGTCAAGACACCCGTCCTTAACTTTCCATTTATAATCCCTGAGACACTGCGTGATGAAGTGTAACTTCCAATCCTAGCGGAGAAGCAAAAATAAATTAAATATAATCATATTTATTTTGTTTTAAAGTGTTAATCACGCACTTAGGAAACGAGAAACATATGAAACGGGAGCAGGGTCTCTAACGCAGCGGGATTCGGCTTGTCTTCAAATGCCCGGTAAGCCAACACTGTCGCGTTTCGGCAATCCGGCCAGTCGAAATTTTATACGCTTGTTAAGCAACTTTATTGAAACTGAAATAATCTTTGTGTAGCAGAAATTTGTAAAAATATCTTTACAGAGATGCAACAAACATAAATAACGTTGTCACAAGCGAATTTCGACGTAGCCGGATATGAACGCATGGCTTAGTGGCCAGTGAGCGCTTGGACGGTTTCAAGAGGCGCGTTTCTGATTCCCGATGCGTTCAAATTTTTATACGTTTTCTATATAAATATAATCAGTCCCTCGAGTGTGTATCGAACCCACAACCAATAGCGCTTACCACTTAACCACAACACCTTAAATACAAGTAACAGCTTTCACGCTTTTTCAAACATAGCAAAGTGTCAATCATGATAAACACTACGTTTCCGGTTGAACTTGAGATATATATATAGCAGCATATGAAAGAAAGAGCAGTATATATATATATATATATATATATATATATATATATATATATATATATATATATATATATATATATATATATATATATATACTATAATATTATACTTTTTAATTGTTTTTATGTCACGCTGTATTCCGCCCGCAGCAGGGTAGGTAGAGGGAACCTGGAGACCCATATGCTAAGACACTCTGTTCTCTAAAGTCATTTGTTCCTCACTTTCCTCGTGCCGATTAGGCATTGCGTGCTGAGTGGCGGAATCTCACCCGCGCTGCTCATTTTAAACCCAGGAAATGAAAAAAGATCAATATTTCCTGAGTGGGAATGAACTCCATAAACCTGTCATTACGTTTACAGTCGCACGATTGTGCCTCGCCACGACAGGCGCGTTCTCAAAATAATTTAAATGTGATAATTCCCCATGTGTATGAACCAACAACTATCGTGTACAGTATACTACCACTCAGCTACAAGCAAATCCTTTCAACATAAGCTAATACTTGTTAATCAATTCAAAGGCGGGAGAGACTTTTTCCTCAAACAATGTTATATTTAAATACCTAATTTGCATCGAAAACGGCGCAGGGATCGAAACATTTCTTTTTATTCATTGTTAAAAAGATTATTTTCTTTACGACTCTCGACGTTCATGTTAGTATTGATATGACTTTATTGATGGAATTTTTCATTTCCTAGGTTTGGTAACAAGGCATAGCGCGGCGTTGAGTTCCGCCACTCAGAACGCAATGCCTCGATTCGGTGGAAAGTGGGGAACGGAGTGTCTTAACACTAGGTTCTCTCTGCCTACCCTGCTATATGCGGGATACAGCGTGAAGCTAAAAAAAGATATTACTTTTTTTTTAATTTCTCGGATTTTTCATTGCGTGTTAAGTGGCGAACTTAACGCTTTTTATCTTTCTACAGCAGAGAGATGAAAAAAATTTAAATATGATAATTACCCATCATGAGACCAGTCGTGTGTTGAGGCACAAGCAAGTCTGTAAACGCGACAGTTTGTGGGCTCATACACACTACAGGGAATGAAAATGGTAAAAGAAATCGGAGTGTCTTAACACTAGGTTTTCACGTTCCCTCTGCCTACCCTGCAGTGTGCGGGATACAGCACGAAGATAAAAAAGAGAATGAGAACCAAACCCACCTGCTAAAATTATGGAAGTGGTTGTAGGTTTGACCCTCGGAGGATTGATCATATTTAAATCGTTCTTGTTTCCCATTAAATTGTTCTTCCTTCATTTTTCATAAAAATAGGTCCATAGTTTCTGCTTCGTATTAATATATTGACTATACTTTTCAAGTAAGTTTTTAAAACGATTTGTTGTGATTTGTAACGAATATGCGTCACTATAACGAAACAAACACGTAGATGTGTAAGACCAAGTCTGCGACAGACAGAAATTACTGTGTACATTGTTTTACACTAGATTTTTTTTTAATTTCGATAAAAATTATAATCACTTTAATTATCCTAACGCCTGTCGTGGCTTAGGCACAAGCGACTGTAAACGCGAAAGGTTGTGGGTTCGATTCCCACTTCAGGAAATGTAAAATTTAGTATTTTCATTTCTTGGATTTGGTAATAAGGCAAGGCGGGGCGTTGAGTTCCGCCACTCAACACGTAATGCCTCAATTCGGCGGAAAGTGGGGAACGGAATTGTTGAAAAAAAATGGAGTGTCTTAACACCAGGTTCTCTGGTTCCCTCTGCGTACCCTGCTACATGCGGGATACAGCGTGAAGTTGGAAAAACAAATGTTATCCTAACACTCCTGTTACTTACTCTATTCATCTCACTCTCTTGTCTACTTTTCTGAGGTTTCACTTCTACCGAATGTTAATTACACACAAATGCTTGCATGCACTCACACACGCACGCACGCTTGCACGCACGCATGCACGCACGCACACACGACCACACACACACACACACACACTTTTTTAATAATACATGCTAAAAAAAAAGTAAAAAATAATGTTCTGGTTTTTTTATTACTAAAATCCTGTCCACATTATGATATCGTCAAAAACATTTGAAACGTGAAATTGAAACCGTCGTTGCGTGAAGCTCTCTGTTTATTTCTTGTTCTATGACAAAAATTTATAGAGTATTTATAACTGTGGAAGGTAGTGGGCTCGATTATGATCAGAAAATCATTTTAAAAATGTTTGGTTTTCTCTTTAATTTCTTGTTTTTTTTTTTATCTTCACGCTGTATCCCGCAAATAACAGGGTAGGCAGACGGAACCTGAGAACCAACCATCGTGTTAAGACACTCCGTTCTCTATCAATTCCGTTCCCCACTTTCCGCCGAATTGAAGCATAGCGTGCTGAGTGGCGGAACTTAACGCCGCGCGTGTATGTAATTTCGCCATTATTTCTAGTTATGCCTCAAAATTTGAAGAACAGAGTGTCTTGACACCAGGTTCTCTGACTACCCTGCTATGCGGGATAAAGCGTGAAGCTAAAAAAACACATGAGTGATTCCTTCATCCCCAGAAATATGTAAAGATATTTATTAGGGATTATCCTAGAGATTTTAAGAAAACTTATAATTATTTGAACGTAGCAGGACTCGAACCCACACCTCTTGGGTAGTGTACAAACGCTTTGACCATACCGTGTAACGAAGCAAAGCGCGGCGTTGAGTTCCGCCACTCAGCACGCAATGCCTCAATTCGGCGGAAAGTGGGGAGCGGAAATATTAATAGAACGGAGTATCTTAACACTAGGTTCTCTTCCCTCTGCCTACCCTGCTATGTACGGGATACAGCGTGAAGCTGTCTATAAAAAAAATGTGTCGCTATTCTTAAGTGTGCGATTAAAAAAAAAATATATGTAAAGATATACTTTTTTTTTTCTTTTTTTTTAACTTCACGCTGTAACCCGCATATAGCAGGTTAGACAGAGGGAACCTGAGAACCTAGTGTTAAGACACTCCATTCTTTTTCTACAATTCCGTTCCCCACTTTCCGCCGAATTGAGGCATTGCGTGTTGAGTGGCGGAACTCAACGCCGCGCTTTGCCTAGTTACCAACGCCCAAAAGAAATGAAAATACTAAATTTTACATTTCCTGGAGTGGGAATCGAACCCACAACCTGTCGCGTTTACAGTCGCACTCCTGTGCCTCTGTGCCACGACAGGCGTTGTAAAGATATACATACAATATCGTTTTCATATATTGAATTGTGAACATTACATTACTTGGACACATCTGTTATTCTTAATATCTTTTTTCTGAGGGTATCATTGTAGAGGGGTTGCGAATTTATTATAATACTACGTATTGATGCGGTTTTGTCTATATTTTTGGGTTAGTAAAATAGTAACAGATATCCCTCTGGTAAAAAGGCAAAGCGCCGCGTTGAGTTCCGCCACTCAGTACGCAATACCTGAATTCGGCGGAAAGTAGGAAACGGAGTGTCTTAACATTAAGTCTGAAAAAAAAATATGAACCCCCAAGCGGAATTAAGCCCGCAACCATCGTGTTTACCGTCAAACTGATCCATCACGAGACAATGAAATTATCCGCTAGTTTATTTCACATAAATATATTTTTATAGAGAAGACAAAGCGCAGCGTTAAGTTCCGCCACACGCTATGTCTCAAATTCTTAGTGTTTAGACACTGTATTCTCTCTGCCCGAAAGCAAAATGTTCTTATCATTCATATATTTTTTTATTATGAACGAAGCTTATATTAATGTTATCTTAAATTTCAATAAATTTCCTCGCTCTGGTAATAAGGCAAAGCGCGGCGTTGAGTTCCGCCACTCAGTACGCAATACCTCATTTCGGTGGAAAGTGGGAAGCGGGTGTTAATAGAGAACGGAGTGCCTTAACACCAGTTTCTCAGGTTCCCTCTGCCTACTTTGCTATGTGCGGGATACAGCGTGAAGCTAAAAAAAGAAAAAAAATAATATGAAACAACAATTATTACTAATACGTGGCACAGTGGCTCACTATCTATCTGACTGTAGACGTTTGGTTTTTGGTTCGATATCCCTTCAGGAGAATAATGTATTTAAAAAATTATGTTAATTTCTTCGCTCTGGTAGTATTAAATTCCTCTTCTCAAAAAAATATCTTAAAAAAATCGAACCTGCTACCCTATAAAGAACTAATTCCCCTTTATTTTGAAACATCCACGACAATCGTGATTAGGGTGAAGTGTAAAGACCCATTTGTATGCTTATTAGCGATCCTCGGGACAATTGACGAAACTTAGCCTATTAATGTGTGACCTAATTGAAGAGAGAGAGCGGAGAAAACAGAGAGAGAAAGTAAGAAAAGATATAATTTACGTGCGTCTGTAAAGACTACAGTTACGGGTTCGATTCCCACTCTAGGATGTGAAAATATTAAATTAGATTTAATATTTTCATTTCCTAGCTCTGGTAATAAGGCAAAGCGCGGCGTTGTGTTCCGCTACTCAGCACGCAATTCGGCGGAAAGAGGGATAGGGAAATAGTAGTAGAACGGAGTGTCTTAACACTAGGTTCTTAGGTTCCTTCTGACTACCCTGTTACTTGCGGGATGTAGCGTGTTGTGGAGGTCTTTGTGATTTCTCACGGAATCCGCTAGGAGTCCGCTACATAGCGTGAAGCTAATAAATAATTTTTTGCCGCAAAACAGAGAAGTCAAAGAGAACTTACACACTCCGTTTTCCGTTTACATGCTAAAATTAATAAAAGACATTGAGTGTTGAGAAGAAGATTTTAATGTCGCGCTTAATCTTAGCAGATTACTTACCCACTGAGCCACGTATTAGTGATTAAGTTTCATATTATTTTTTTTCTTTTTTAGCTTCGCTTTTTTAGCTTCGCTTACGCTGTAATCCGCATATAGCGGGGTAGGCAGAGGGAACCTGAGAACAATAGTGTTAAGACACTCCGTTCTCTTTCAACATACCCGTTCCCCGTTTTCCACCGAATTGATGCAATGCGTAGATTTTCTTTGAAATCGATGTTCTTTTTTTGTTAAAATCTTAATTATCTATAAAATACATCTTTATATAAATACGTAAAGCAAAAACTTTGGATCCTTTTATTACGAAAATTACGGGGACGGAGGAGCATGAAACTTGGCACACTTATAGTTTATATAGAGAAGGAGTGCAGAATGATATCATTTTTTTTAAATAATGCATAAAAAGTAAATTAAATTAAGAAAATAAATGTTACACACACTACCATGTTTATATAAAGTGACATATACATTACTAAAGACAACGCGTTGTTAGCGCGTCAAAGGGGACACGAGTTATTATTATTCTCTTATCACTTGAACCATACTCAAAAAGGATCTAAAAAATTTTTTACAAGCGCGTCTAATTACAAGGAAAATTTTTACTGCCGTCAGATGACTTGTAATATTATAAGTTTTTAAATTTTCAAAAGCGCTTTACGCTTAAATTAACGCTTAAGTGCTTAAAATGGGAGCGATTTTATCTATACTTGCTTTACGGAGAATCGTATAAAAAGTCTAACGCATGTCGTGTGTTGAGGCACAAGCGTGTGACTGTAGACAGGTTGTGGGTTCGATTCCCACTACAGGTGTGTTGAATAAAGTATTATCATTTCCTGGATTTGGTAACAAGGAAAAACGCGGCGTTGAGTTCCGCCACTCATCACGCAATGACTCAATTCGGTGGAAAGTGGGTAACGGAAATGTTAATAGAACGGAATGTCTTTCATGACACGTCGGTTCTCAGGTTGCCTCTATCTACCGTGCTATACGCGGGATACAGCGTGAAGCTAAAAAAAAACAAATAAAGCTTAACCTATGACAATAGCAGTTTACACCACACATTTATAGAGAACTAGATAGCTACCACTGTCAGATCATCGTGGTGCAGTGGAACATCCTGTATAGTGACTTCAAAGGCAAAAGTTTGGATTCGATTCCTACTCAGGAGTAAGCAAAACGCGGCTTCAAATTCCGTCACTTAACAAGCAATGTATTAAAGTGGGGATCGGAATTGTTTAGTGAGAACAGAGTGTCTTAACACTAGGTTCTTAAGTTCACTCTGCCTATCCTGCTATGTGCGGGATACAGCGTGAAGCTAAAAAAAAAGGACAATCAATGTCTGGAATTCAGACGGAAAGTGTAGTGACGAAAAGTACCTTCGGCTCGGCCTAGACATTTAGATACATAGATTTTCTTTGTCTACCCTCCTATTTGAATTCTATTTGAAGCTAATGAAACTGCATATATTTTAGTTTCTCACGACAATGTCTCTATGAATAGGCACAAAAAGCACAGAGTGTCTTAATTCTACGTCTTCTCTACCTACATACTACACGAAAGATATATAAAGCTAAACCACAAAAAGAAATTTAGCAATCCACACAAGTCATAAATTACACTAACTGGGAAGTGAACCTGTATCACGTATGCGCTATAAAAGTCGAAGGCTTTATTATGGAGTTATACAGGCTGATTTATTTGAGGTCGTCTCTGAAATAATAATGTTTTATATTATAACTTGGTTTTTAAATGGAAAATGGAAAATGTATTAAGTGTTCTTTTGTCTCAAAAATTTAGTGAATCAACTCTCTGTTTTCTTTCAAAAGATTATTATAACTAAATTAAAACTAAACTAAATTTTTGTTTATTAAAAAACTCTAATTTCTTTTCAATTTACTTTAGTTACCTTTATGTAAAATGATTGCATTTCATGTAAGGACTTGGGTAGTGTAGAGAAGTGCAGAAGGACTTTATGAAGCTTATACGAAAACGGTTTTACGCACTGACTGTAAAAGTGATTGTCAGTGGGTTCGATGCACATTTTTTTGCACAAGACGGGCAATTATTATATTGGAATTATCTTCATTTTTCCACTCCTGTTAGTCATAGTGCGCCGTTAAGCTCCGTCACATAACACGTAATGCCTTGAAATCAAGCAGAAAGCTAAGAACGTGATGTTGACGCCTGTCGTGTCTTTAGGCACAAGCGTGCGACTGTAAACGCGACAGGTTGTGGGTTCGATTCCCACTCCAAAAAATGTAAAAGTTTAGTATTTTCATTTCCTGGATTTGGTAACAAGGGAAAGCGCGGCGTTGAGTTCTACCAATTAGCAGGTAATGCCTCAATTTGGCGGGAAGTTAGGAGCGGAGTGTCTTAACACTAGGTTCTCAGGTTCCCTTTGCCTACCCTGCGATATGCGGGATACAGCGTGAAGCTAAAAAAAGCTAAGAACGTAGTGCCTTGAAACTAATTCCCCTCTGCTTCCTATTTTTTAGTATTTTATTGTAATATTTATATTTATTTATTTTTAATATTTGGTAACAAGGCAAAGCGGGGCGTTGAGTTCCGCCACTCAAGACGCAATGCCTCAATTCGGCGGAAAGTGGGGAACGGAATTGCTGAAAGAGAATGGAGTGTCTTAACACTAGGTTATCAGGTAGGCAGACTACCCTGCTATATGCGGGAAACAGCGTGAAGATAAAAAGAAATAAAATATATTTATTTATTTTAGAACACCTGTATATAAGGTGTGAAGCACCCTTTAGACTCGTGGTTTGAATGTAATTCCCATGAAATATGGAGTTTATGGGTTACATAAAAATGACTTATACGTCATACGGCGCAGTGGGTTAGTGTCTACACGATGATTGTGGATTCGATATTTATTACTTTAATTTCTTTTTACATGACTATCAAAGGAGTGTTATGTTTTTCGTTGTATTTTTTTTTTTAAAACATGACACTCCTTTGACAGTCGTTTAAAAATAATGAATTAAAAATTATCCCGCATAACAGGGTAGTCAGAGAGAAAATAGTGTCAAGACACTCCGTTCTATGTTTTCGAATCGAATTTTCAACCCAAGACACTGCCTGTTTAGTGACGGAACCCAACGTCGCGCTTCGTCGTAACTGAGTGGCGAAATATGCCCGAGTGGGAATCGAACTCACAATCAATCGCGTTTATATCAGACTATCCCATACAGACACGATTGCTTCATTATTTCGATTGCTATCTTTATTTAGTTTTAAATTACTTTCTGTTTGTTTCACACGTAATAAAATAACTCATTATTTAAAAACCTGTGCGCCTGTCGTGGCCCAGAGGCACAAGCGTGCGACTGCAAACGTGACAAGTTGTGGGTTCGATTCCCACTCCAGGAGATGTAAAATTTAGTATTTTCATTTCTTGGGTTTGGTAACAAGGCAAAGCGCGGCGTTGACTTTCGCCAATCAGCACGCAATGCCTCAATTCGGCGGAAAATGGGGAACGGAATTGTTGAAGGAGAATGGAATGTCTTAACACCAGGTTCTCTGGTTCCCTCTGCCTACCCTGCTACATGCGGGATACAGAGTGAAGTTAAAAAAAAAAAAAATAATAAAAAATATTTGAAATTCTAGTAATATATACATTATGTATATATAATACAGGTATAAGATAAAATAGTACACTTGCTCACTTATCTGCGGTCAGCAGTCAAACATAACACGGAGATGGGTACAGTCGGTACGACAAGTGATTTCTTTTTATATTTTTTTAAGCTTTAACATTTTTTATGACTTTGCTCGAATTTAAAAGCCTGACTACTGACCTGTAGTGTCTTGAGGCACAAGCGTGCGACTGTAAACGCGACAGGTTGTGGGTTCGATCCCCACTCCAAAAAAATGTAAAAGTTTAGTTTCTTCATTTCCTGGGTTTGGTAACAAGGCAAAGCGCGGCATTGAGCTCCGCCACTCAGCCTCATTTCGGCGGAAAGTGGGGTACGGAGTGTCTTAACACTAGGTTCTCAGGTTCTCTGCCTACCCTGCCATATGCAGGATACAGAGTGACGATAAAAAAAACGTGAAATAATAAATAATATAAACACTTTTATACTCAACAGTACCGCAAATAGTTTGACCAAGGGTCGCTATCTCCCGACCGCAGCTGTGTTAAGAAAATATTATTTTGTTTTACACATCCTTTTAGTGTCTTAAGTTCTTTTTATTTTCACGCTAGTTATATCCCCCGTCTTTGTATGCGTGAACTAAAAAACAGCTTCACGCTTTATCCAGGGTAGTTTTTACCAGGGTAGTCAAAGAGAACACTTAAACCATGTCATGTTTCTATGTGCAGTAGTTTCTCGTTCTCCTCTCTCAGCTTTTTTTTTTCTCAGCACTCCCCTACACTCCCCGCGTCCCTACACGCCACATGTCATATTTCTATGTGATTTTTTTTAAATGAAACATCTATAGCTACAGGTACGGGCTGCTGTTGGTATGGCGAAGCGTCGCCATATGCATATTACGTATATATGTAGTATGTATGATAAATTTTTAACCGTTTCCCAAAAATAAGGTGATTATGAATTCGACAGCTTTTTTATGTGTGCTACTGCATAATTTTTACTGGTTTCTACACATTTAAATTTAGTTATGATCTGTTAAATAGTTTTTGAGTTATTCGTAATAATTGTACCATTTAATGTAATTGTAAAATTCTTTAAATATATAGACTATGTATGTAAGGCACAGTATAGATTAAAATTCTGAGGAGAACAGGGTTCAAATCTTCCTATATTTAATATTCTTTTTTTTTATCTTCACGCTGTATCCCGCACATAGCAGGGTAGGCAAACGGAACCTGAGAACATAGTGTTAAGACACTCCATCTTTCAACATTTCCGATCCCCACTTTCCACTGCATTGAGGTATTGCGTGCTGAGTGGCGGAGCACAACGCCGCGCTTTGCCTTGTTACCAGAGCGAAGAAATGAAAATACTAAATACTATTTAATGTAATCAAAAAATATTATAACGATATTTTCACATAATGGCGTCTATAAAAATGAGCACATGTGTCCGGAATTTCTTTTTTTATCTAACTAGGGAAGACACTGTTTACGCTTTGCGTTAATGACAGATAAATATTTTTTTTTTATCTTCACGCTGTATCCTGTACATAGCAGGGCAGGCAGAGGGAACCTGAGAACCGACGTGTTAAGACACTCCGTTCCCCACTTTCCGCCGGATTGAGGAATTGCGTGCTGAGTGACGGAACTCGACGCCGCGTTTTGCCTTATTACCAGAGCGAAGAAATGGAAATATTAAATTTTACATTTCCTGGAGTGGGAATCGAACCCACAACCTGTCGCGTTTCCAGTTAGACGCTGTCACACAGACACTATAACCTCCTAATTATTTCAAGATCACCCTTGATAGATTTACGACCACCCCAAAGTGCTTCCGGACAGGAAATGCGGATAGACGTGTCATCCGGCTTAAGGTTATCCTGTGTTTAGTTATATATATTGGTATTGTATTTTATTTTAGAAGAGAAAACTTCTTTAGCAGCTTTTCACGAAAATTACACCGCCGAAGGAGCATGAAACTTGGCACACTTATAGTTTATATAGAGAAGGAGTGCAGAATGATAATATTTTTGTTAAATAATGCATAAAAATTATATTAACTTACTAAAACAAATGTTACACACAATATCATGGTTTGACATGCATGTTTATATAAAATTTATACATATGTTGCTAGGACGCGTTATTAACGCGTCAACGGGGACACTAGTATATATAGCTCTACAAAAATCGGTTAAAATAACTAACTAACTCAAGCAATATATAAATGTAAATGTAACACATTCGTTTCAAACGCTCAATAAATTCCTTTTAAATTTCAAATTTATTCATAGACTTACATTATAAAGGGGAGGGTGCGAATTCGAATCCCGTTTGAAAAAAAAAAGGTTTATATGTAGTAATGGATGGACAAAGCCTTGTGACTTATTTCTCCATCGTCCGTCTTGTCTCATCATTGTCAGACACAAAATAAGACGTTAAATTTGGCCTGTCGTGTCTTGAGGCACAAGCGTGCGACTGTAAACGTGACAGGTTGTGGGTTCGATTCCCACTCTAGGAAATGGAATTTTTCATTTCCTAGGGTTGGTAACAAGGCAAAACCGCGGCGCTGATTTCCGCCACTCAGCGTGCAATGTTTCAATTCGGCGCAACGTGGGGAACGGAGTGTCTTAACACTAGGTTCCCTCTGCCTACTCTGCTATATGCGGGGTACAGCGTTAAGCTATGTATGATGAATTATTATTATGTATCTCTAACGAAATTCTCGGATTCACAAGAACCCGGTCTTTTCCACCGACTTCAAAAGGAACAGGTTCTCAATTCGACTGTACTTTTTATGTGTGTTCATAACGGCATAGTTGTTTACTGGGTGAACCAATTTTGATGATTCTCTTTTTATATGATAGCTAGTGCTTCTGATGTGGTCACAATTAAATTGAATTAACATCTGATGAATAGTTTTTGATTTGTTCGTAATAATGTTACTTTTTAGTGCACTTTGGTAGTCAGTTTTTTTTTTTTTTTATTTAACACGTATTTTAAGCGGATCGTGAAAGGCCAATTAACAAATAAATATAATTTCTTTATTTACTTTATAATTGAAACAAACAAATGGTTAAGTAAAACTTTGTGTCGTGTGTGTCATCATTTATTAAATCCAAGTTGAATTCAACTCTGCCAAGTGGCCTTGCAGGGAACAAGTAGTCCAAAGAAGGACAATATAAATGATCAGTAATTTAACTGAAAACTACCGTTTTGACAATCGTAAGCTTAGCATCTGATTAAGTTGCATATACAATCCTTCTATTAATATATTTATACACATATTTAATTTCTTTTTTAGCTTCACGCTGTATCCCGCATATAGCAGGGTAGGCAGAGGGAACCTAGTGTTAAGACACTCCGTTCCCCACTTTCTGTTAAATTAAGGCATTGCGTGCTGAGTAACATACATATATATGTTATAACATTTAATATTATGTTTTCACTTTAAAAATACTCTACGAAAAGTTCTTGAGCCCTATCGTAAAACTAAGAATGTATCTATGCAAATCCTTTGAAAATTATATTGATGAGTATTATATACGTACATAGAAGAATAAAATACCTTAGAGCTTCACGCTTTTCACGCTTCACGCAAAATCAAAATATTCTGTATTCAAATAGACTTCAAGCTCTTTCGTATCATCAATTTACTAAAGATGTCAGTCCTGTCAGTCCTAACGGAAGCTCCCACCGGCTCGGAAGGCAGTTCTGCTGAGAAGAGCCAGCAAGAAACTCAACAGTTGCTCTTTGCAAATAAATTTTTACAAATTGCAACTCTTGAGTTTAGGTAGTCAGAGAGAACCTTGTGTTATGAAATATATGTTGACTCGCAAGGAGTGTAGGAAAACACTTAGAAAGGACTTCTTGAAATTTCTGCGAAAACGGGAAAAAGAACGGGACTTTATAGGCCATGCAAAGCGGTAGTAGTACCAAGGCAAAGCGCGGCGTTGAGTTCCGCCACTCAGTACGCAATACTTCAATCCGGCGGGAAGTGGAGAACGGAAATGTTGAAAGGGAACAGAGTGTTTTATCTCTAGATTCTCAGGTTCTTTCTGCCTCTGCTATATGCAGGATACAGCGTGAAGATAAAAAAAACACACGACTCGAGATACAGCTAATCTCTACTAATATTATAATTGTGAATGTAAGTTTCTTTGTTACGCTTTCACACCAAAACTACTGAACCGATTATCATGAAACTTTGTACTTTGTACTTTGTAATTCTTGGTGGTATGAAATAGGTTATGGGATACTTTTTATTAAAAAAAAATTAGTTAACATGGTTGTTTATCCAATAATTTGTAAATCTATCTACTTCAAAGTGTTCAAATGATCGCATATACACACCATAGTACGTAATATGGACGAATATAGACCACGAGCGAAACCAAGGGTAACAATTCGTATAGTATAGTTTTTCTTACAAATGATCTCTCTTTTTTACTCTCTCTTCGTTCAAAAATAAAGAACTAACCTTCTCATTGCACTTCACAGAGGACTTCACTAAATATGGGACACCCGGCATCGGAAACATGGAAGGCATCATGGCTGGCGCGAATATCACTTTTACAGCTTGCCCCTGACAGTTACAGGGTGTTGAGAGTTCACTGTCGCTGGGTTTTGACACGTCACTAGCGCAGGGAGTGGGGAAATCTGCACAGGGAGTTACAATATCGCCTGCACAGCCCTTTGACAGGCCACCAGCGCAGGTATTTAACAGTTCTCGAGCACAAGATTTTGACAGTCCACCAGCACAAGGCGCCTTAAGTTCGTTTGCACAAATTTTTGAAAATCCACTCACACAGCCACTTTGGGCATTCGCACAGAACTTTGATTTTGACAGTTCACTTTCACAGGATTTGGACAGTCCCACACAAGGTTTTGACAGTCCGACACAGGTCTTCACTTTTTTCTGATTATCCACACAACTATGGTGACAACAGTGGTGGCAGTATTTCACGGTTTGACAGTAATTTTGACAGTTCTCTGCTTGTATAGTGGTGGTGGTGGTGGTTACCATTTCAGATCCATTAGTGCTTTTGTATAGCTTAGGCTTCTTGTTGAAATCCTTGGGTATTTCCAATAAAGGTATCTTTCTTTTGACTGGTGTTTCTAGCAAATATTTAGGCTTTTCATTTTCTTTGGTTTTTAAGTTATTGTTGAAGGGGTGAACTAATAATGTTTTGGGGGTTGAAAGGGTCACGCTAGTACCAGCCCCGAGGGGCTCTTCGGAGTTTTGTGAATCCAATTTGAATGTTTTTAGACACTTTTTTGAAATAATCTCCTATATTTTCAATATATTTTCAAATATTTCAAGCACTAATCAAAACTTTTTGTCATAAGTTGAAATGTCACAATATGAAATAGTCAATATAAATAAACACGTCCTTGACCCCCAACTTCACTTTGTTTGTCAACAAAAAACAAAAAGACAAACACTTTGAAAAACACACAAAAACACCACGAAATGAAAGGAAACTAGCCAAATTTCATAATATTTCACAATATGACATATTTTGGATGGATTTTCATTTAAAATTTTAATATTTTGTCATGATTTCTTATATAAATGAAGTCGATACGTGTTTTCGTTAGGACGTTTGGTGTAGTACTAAGGAAAATTTGGAGTAGGGTGGTTGGGCGGCAACTAGGGCGGGCGGTGTTAAGCCACGCCCAGAATATCTAGCTTTAAATAATTTCTCAGTCTAGACAAGACAAGATGGCGTTAAACGTCACTTGTGTTTTTTTTAATCGTATCGCAGTGATAGCAGGTTCGAAGTGGTTAGAATGATTTTATTAAACTTTTAACTGACAGCGTCTGACAGTAAGAGCGATGGTTATGAGTTAATCATTTCATACATCGCACCTTTATAATTATAGGGACCTAATAAAAAAATCATGATTTTGATTTTTTTCCACGAAACGACTTAAGACAACGATCTTTATCGACTTTGATTAAAACAAGAATCTATATATATATAAATACGTGAAGCAAAAACTTTGTACCCCTTTTTACGAAAATTACGCGGAAAATTACGGAGGAGCATGAAACTTGGCACACTTATAGTTTATCTAGAGAAGGAGTGCACAATGATAATATTTTTTTAAATAATGCATGAAAAGTATATTAAATTATTAAAATAAATGTTACACACACTATTATGGTTTGACATCCATGTTTATACAAAGTGACATATACATTACTAAAGACAACGCGTTGTTAACGCGTCAGCGGGGACACTAGTATAAATTAAAACATAATTTTAAAAATGACTTCTGTTCAAAAAACCTTAAATGTACCAAATGATATTTTTAAAATATTTTTTAAATATATTTGTAAAGGTGCGATATGAGTAATGATTATACATATATAGTTCTGTTCTGTTCTATTCTGGTTCATAGCGCGGCGTTTAGTTCCGCTATTCAACACTCAATGTCTAGTAATTCAGGTGGGAAACAGAGAACGGAGTATCTTGACACTAGGCTCCCTCTGACTACAACTATGTGGGATAAGAAATATCAGATATTTATTAGGCAGTATAAGAATTGATGTTCACTTTATACTTTAAATTGCTTAAAGGCTTGATTTTAATTAATTATGTTATTTACAAATCTATTTTTATTAGGGTCCCCGTTGACGCGTTAACAACACGTTGTCTTTAGTAATGTATATGTCACTTTGTATAAACATGGATGTCATACCATGGTAGTGTGTGTAACATTTATTTTATTAATTTAATATACTTTTTATGCACTATAGAATACTTATATATGTATGTATATGATATATATTTATTTTATCTATTATCGTATCTACTTTATGTATTGTTCACACCCCCTTAGCCCCTTTCCCTTCCTTTATTTCCTATGCCTTAAAGTTGCCTGGAAGAGATCGCAGTTATAGCGATAAGGTCGCCTTTTGTACAATTTAATTTCATATTTCTCTTTTTTTTGTAATTAATATGGGTGTACAATAAAGGATATTTTATTATTATTATTTAAAAAAATAACCTTTTGCACTCTTCTATATAAACTATAAGTGCCAAGTGCCAAGTTTCATGCTCTTCCGTCCGCGTGATTTTCGTAAAAAAGGGTTACAAAGTTTTTGCTTTACGTATTTATATATAGATTATCAATTATCTTTATGTTCTTCTTTCATTTAATTATAAAACTAATAACGCCTGTCGTGTCTTGAGGCACAAGCGTGCACTGTAAACGCGACAAGTTGTGGGTTTGATTCCCACCCTAGGAAATGAAGTATTTTCATTTTCTGGGTTTGATAACAAGGCAAAGTGCGGCGTTGAGTTCCGCCACTCAGCACACAATGCTTCAATTCGTCGGAAAGTGGGGAACGGAGTGTCTTAACACTAGGTTCTCTAGCTCCGTCTACCTACCCTGCTATGTGCGGAATACCTTTTACGTTTCCCTTTATTAATTAAATTAACGAATCAGGTATCAAACTCGCTACCCTCATGTAACAAAGGAAAAAAACCTCCCAAACCATCTTCATTAATATTCAAAGAAGAATTTCGTTTCACGAAAAATCAACATCCTAACGAATCTATTGTTTTAAAATCTTTTGTATGGAAAATCGTGATTAGAATTTAATGGTAACCAGTTCGAATACTAGACGGTAATGTAGTGAGATTGTGACTGTAAACACGATGCTAGTGGGTTCATACACATTTTTTTTTTAGCTTCACGCTGAATCCCGAATATGGAGGGTGTTAAGACACTCTCCGTTGAATTAAGGCTTTGCCTGCTGAGTGGCGGAACTCAACGCCGCGCTTTGCCTTGTTACCAAACCCAGGAAATGACCTGTCGCGTTTACAGTCACACGCTTATACTCTGCGCTACGATTTGTTTTGAACTTTTTTAAATTAGTGAAGCGCACAGAGAGCCTGGTCACTAAATATTCTATCTTAAATAAGACATATGCAAAGATAAAAAGATAAACAAAGCAAAGGTATTAAGTTGTACTTTGATCAAGGGTTTAAATTGCAATTAATATACTAATTCAGTTTAAACTTAATCTTGATTTAAATTCTATTTATAGGATACGATTACGATACGATTATGAATTTCTGTTTTTTTTTATTTCCCGCTGTATCCTACATATAGCAGGGTAGGCAGTGTGAACCTGAGAACCTAGTGTTAAGACACTACGCTGCCCACTTTCCGTCGAATTGAGGCATGTATTTATATTTTTTTATATGGTTTTATTTTCACTAATTATTTCGTAAGTTAATTAAATATCACTTTATGAAAAATAAAGAAATTCCAAATGGGGAACGGAGTGTCTTAGCACTAGGTTCTCAAGTTCCCTCAGCCTACCTTGCTATATGCGGGATACAGCGTGAAGATAAAAACAATTTCGAACAATATTGGCGTGTTAGGAGACTAAACCAAAATCAACCTTTGATTGCCTCTCCAATCCTTATGTTTGGCAGCTCAACGAAACAAATGGCACAGGCTTGTTTTTAAGAAAGTTAGTAATTTTGAGGAACATCGTAAAGCAAACCACGACTTCAAGCATGATGAACTGAACACCCACCAGTCTGCCATTGAATATAATTTTGTAAACGGAATGCTCACATGCCCTCTAATCGCACGGATGTTTACAGTAAAGATTGTCTATGTCAACACACTACAGGAAATAGTATTTGCAGCGTTCGTCATGACCAAACTCGGGCGGTAGAATACATGTAGTTAGTATTGAATCAACAAATATTGTATAATACTGGTAGAACTTCCATTTTTGTAGGAAACAAATATTTCAAAAGAGAATAACGCCGAAGTAAAAGATCTTAGCCTGCCTAGAACTATTATCAGTTCATTTCTAGCGCATATTTCGAAGGCGGCATTAGTAGGATCTTTTCAAATTTGTGTAAAAAAAGACTAAAAAATAGATAGTTATATTTCGTAGTTAAACTGATTACAAGTCAAATGAAGTATCAATGCTTATACAATACAACTCATTAATGTTCTCAGTATCACGAACGTCCGAAGAATCCGCGACCGAAATATGGTCGAGTATTTATATCTTGAAGATAAACGCTACACAGTGACTACTTCTGGTAGAATTATTTTTAATTACTCTATGTTAACAATTATTTAAATTATTAAATTACTAAATGTAAAAACAATATTCAATATTAAGTTCATTATTTCCTAAATTATTTACGTAAATAATAATCCGAGGTAAAAATACAATTTCATGGTAAAATCACTACATTTGGTTAGGTAGAATAAGGTGCTCGGACAGTGGAGATGAGTGTTAAGGTTCTTTAAAGGATCGTTTTAAGCCTACATTTGGGTATCAAGTTCTACTCTGAGTTCTTCCCTATGCAACGATTGGCCCAGCGCAGTGAATCCATGGAAGGTTTCTTAGGTATTTTTAACGTTCGTTTTCAGAATTTAGTTTTAGACACTCTGATCTCTATGCTCCTTATAATTTTAGAGATGTTGTGTGTTAAATGGGATAAGCCAATGCCGAATTATTTGTGTAATTATTTGTATTACTTCTCAAACTGGGATTCGAACTCGTAACCCTTTCTTATTAACATTTATTATTTTGTTACGAGTAACAGCAAACACTAAACAAATGTTACACGCTCTCACTCTTTGTTTTTGTTTGTTGTGTGTCAGTTTTTTGTTACATAGAGTTTCAAATTAGGGCAAATTGAAACAGTTTCCTTTTTAACTGGCTCCAAGAATAAGGGAGGTTATCAATTAAATTGTATATTTTTATGTGTGTTACTGCATAACTGTTTGTCTGTTGTAGTCCCATTCAAATTTAGTTCGGTTCTGTCAAATAGTTTTTGAGTTATTCGTAATTATTGTACTTTTTGGTAAATTTAACTTGAAGTCAATGTTCTCCTTTTGTTAAAATTAAATCGATATATTACGTGATAGCAAAAACTTTGTACTCATTACCAGAATTACCCAAACGGAAGTGCATGAAACTTGGCGCACTTATAGTTTACTCGTATATAGCGAAGAAGTGCACAATGATAATACCTTTTTAATAATAATGCATAAAACGTATATTAAATTAATAAAATAAATGTTACACACACTACTATGGTTTGACATCCATGTTTATATAAAGTGGCATATACGTTGCTAGGCAACGCGTTGTTCAACATGGACAGTACTAAGTATAAAAATATCGTATCGTATGCTATAAGCAAGATTCTTAACGGTCCGGTACTTTTGGGGATGAAACGACCTCGTGAGGGTGACCTTAATTTATATTTATTGTTAGGGGTGGGTTTACCCTTATGTTGATGTTTTACCTTTACCTGTTGACGGAGGTTGCGGGTTCGATTTTTTTTTGAAAAAGATTTTGAAACCAAGTAAAAGATTTTTTAGCTTCACGCTTTTTTCTGCAACAGAGTAGATAGAGAACATAGTGCCAAAACACTCCGTTCGTCACTTTCACTCTCTTTTTTTATATATATGCGGGATACAGCGTGGAGCTATGTATGTATATATGTATGTATTTTTAATATTGATATAAAGAATATTCTGTAAAGTACTTATAAAAAATGATTTAAAAAAAAATTTTTTTTTAATAGATAGATACATATAAAGCTAATAAAAGAAATATACATATATATAAAATTTGAGGCCTGTCGTGTGTTGAGGCACAAGCGTGCGACTGTAAACGCGACAGGTTGTGGGTTCATATATATTACAGGGAATAAAAAAGTATTTTCATTTCCTGGGTTTGGCAACAAGTTACATTAAAATAAAAAAATATGTATATTTAGAAAACGTATAAAAATTTGAACGCAGCGGGACTTGAACCCGCGCCTCTTGGAAATCGTCCAAGCGCTCTGACCGCTAAGCCATGCGTTCTATTTCCAGATCTAAGTGTGTGATTAACACTTTAAAACTATCATAAAATAATAAATTATATTTATGTATACACCTTTATTTTCTTCATCTAAGATATTATTAGTTCGGGCGGAAAATATTGCTGAGTGGCGGAACTCAACGCCGCGCTTTGCCCTGTTTCCAGAGTGATTTGAAATGTGCTAATTAAGTCCTTTCATTTGACACCACACACGGTTTTTTGTTTTTATTCATGACGTAATTGCCTCTAGAGGGCGTCATATTGAATTAAGAGTGACGTCATATATCTAAGAACACTTGGAGTATCAATATCTATCTAACGTCACCTTAATTATATAATTCGGTTCAGGGGTTTGGAAGATATGAGGTAATAAAGAATATTACAAACATACATGATACGCGCGAAAAACATAAACCACTGACAGTCGGGTAAAAATCATACTATAAATATCGTAACTTCAAAGTTCCAACAAGGGTGAGCTAAGATAGGAACAATGCCTGTCTGCGGCTGATGTGCTTTGATTTACTATAGGGGTTACCCTTATCTTAAATTTATAGAGATTACCCTCTTGGCTCAGTGGTTAGAATAGTTCGATTGTTAGTTATTAAGGTAGTCAAAGAGAATTTAGTGTGAAAACACTCTATTCTCCATTTTACGTTTAAATTTAACATACATACACATACATAGCTTCACGCTGTGTCCCGCATATAGCAGGGTAGGCAGAGGGAATCTAATGTTAAGACACTCCGTTCCCCACTTTCCGCCTAATTGAGGCATTGCGTGCTGAGTGGCGGAACTCAACGCCGCGCTTTGCCTTGTTACCAAACCCAGGAAATGAAAAATTCCATTTCCTGGAGTGGGAATCGAATCCACAATCAGTCGCGCTTACACGTTTAGTTTAGTCGCACGCTTGTGCCTCAACAGACGACAGGTGTAAATTATTTTTATAGATTTCAAAGAAAGAGGTTCTTCGACTGTTTGTTTTATGTGTTACCGCATAAATGTTTACTGGGTGAAACAATTTAGATGATTCCCTTTTTATATGATAGCTAGAGGGGATGTGGTCACATTTAAATTTAGTAAATATCTAAGCAGTTTTTGAGTTATTCGTAATGATGTTACTTTTAAAAAGCTTTTGCAAAGCGCGGCGTTGAGTTCCGCCACTCAACACGTAATGCCTCAATTCGGTGGAAAGTGCGGAACGGAAATTGTTGAAAGAGAATGTAGTGTCTTAGCACAAGGTTCTCTCATTTTACATTTCCTGGAGTGGGAATCGAACCCACAACCTGTCGCGTTTACAGTCGCACGCTTGTGCCTCTGCGCCACGACAGGCGTTCAATATTACTCATTTACTTACTTCTTTGCTCCTTTCTCATTTTTTTTTGTATTTTTTTCTTTTTTTTTTATAGCTTCACGCTCTATCCCGTATATAGCAGGGTAGGCACAGAGAACCTGAGAACCTAGTGTTAAGACACTCCGTTCCCCATTCTCCGCCGAATTAAGGCATTGCGTGCTGAGTGACGGAACTCAACGCCGCGCTTTGCCTTGTTACCAAACCTTTGCTTTTTTGCTTTGCTTTTCTCGGAAATAGAAGCTCATATTACATATTTAGAGGTAAGTAAAAAAAAAACGAATAAATGTACTGAATATATATTTCAAATAAAATACATTAGATTAACATACATACATAATAGGCGCCAGTTGCGAGGGGTGAACATTTTAGTTAGGCAAGCCGGTAAATTAAGGGAAGCCGATGTATATTTAGGGAAGCCGGTATATATATTTAGGTTTTTTTTTTTATATTTAGGGAAGCCGGTATATATATTTAGGAAAGCCGGTATATATATTTAGGGAAGCCGGTATATATATTTAGGAAAGCCGATGTATATTTAGGGAATCCGGTAGGAATCGGGTTGTATGGACGCCTCGCCACTGATAGCGCGCAGATTAGAATAAAAAAGCAGCTACACGCATAACAGGATACGAGGAGAGAATCTAGAGTTAAGACACTCCGTTCTTCATACACTGCGAATTCAAGACATTACGATTAGCGGAACTTAACGCCACATTTTGTTTTACTAAAGCGAATAAATTATGTATTATAATTTTTTTGTTTTTTTTTAACTTTAGGCTGTATCCCGCATATATATAGCAGGGTAGGCAGAGAACCTAGTGTTAAGACACTCCATTCTCTTTCAACAATTCCTTTTCCCACTTTCCGCCGAATTGAGGCATTGCGTGTTGAGTGGCGGAACTCAACGCCGCGCTTTGACTTGTTACCAAACCCAAGAAATGAAAATACTAAATTTTACATTTCCTGGAGTGGGAAGCGAACCCATAATCTGTCGCGGTTACAGTCGCACGCTTGTGCCTTTGCGCCACGACAGGCGTATTATAATTTACATATAATAACTCCCCCTCACATGTATGAATCCACGACCATCGCGTTTACAGTCACACGCTGACTCACAGACACTATGACCTCTATTTTTTTAGCTTCTCAAATAACAGAGTAATTAAAAAGAAACAAGTGTTAAAACACTCCGTTCCCCACTTTCCATACAAATTTCGAAACATAATATAACTCTACATCCCAAATTCAAATAAAAAAACATTAAAAAGCTACACTTAAACCAATTTTTCACAATTGTACCCCAACTTTTCCTCCACTCTCTCTTTTACTCTTATAATAAAATAAAATATAGTATTAAAATTATTCTTTTATTATTCAAAGCAGCATATTTAATAACAATTTCTATGAAAATCTATCAAAAGCTACACAAAAATCACTTTTTCACAACTGTACCCCACTGTGTCTTTTCTCCACTCTATTTCACTCTTATAAATAATATAATAACATATATTACTACAAACATATATGTTCCTTGCCCAAAGCTGCAAATTAATTTATAATTGCCTTAAAAAACTATGTAAAACCAAGCAAAAATCACTTTTTCACAAATATACTCCACTCTTTTCTCTACAAATAAGGTACATTTTCTACTCTTTTCTCCACTCTCTTTCACTCTTGTAAATAATATAATAACATATATTATTAGAAAAAAATTATGCCAAAGCCAAAGCTGCAAATTCATTAACAAATGCCGTAAAAATCTATGAAAAATCAAACACAAGTGTACCCCACTTTTTATTCCACTCTCTTATAATAAAATATCATACATCATTAAAATAATCTCATTCTTTCAAAAAAGCTCGGCGTTGAGTTCCTCCACTATCAACGAAAAGCTACCAGGAATCTATTGTCACAAATGCACCCCACTCTTTCCTCCTCTCTCTTAGAATAAAAAAAACAAATATTTTAAATATATTTTTCATTAGCCAAAGACGCCTGTCAAGTCTCGAGGGACAAGCATGCGACTGTCAGCGCAACAGATTGTGGGTTCGATTTCCACTCCAGAAAATGTAATATTTTCATTTCCTGGGTTTGATGACAAGGCAAAGCGCGGCGTTGAGTTCCGCTCAGCATGCAATGGCTCCATTCAGCGGAAAGTGGGGAACGGAATTGTTGAAAGAGAATTCTGTCTTAACACTAGGTTCTCAGACCTACCCTGCTATATGCGGGATACAGCGTGAAGCTAAAAAAAAATTAGCCATAGCAGTAAATTTAATAATAATTTCATTCCAAACATGAAAATCAATGCAAAGCTACACAAAAATAACTTTCTCACTATTGTACCCTCACTCTTCTCTCCACTCTCTTTCACTCTAATAATAAAAAAACACAAATAATTATTTATTATTTACTCATTTGCCAAAGCAGCAAATTTATTCGCAATTTCCGTATGTTCCTCTTCGTCGGTTTCGTCTGTACCCTCTTCGTGTGATCCTTCTGAGTCCGACGATGATATTGTACTCTCGTCTTGTGTTAACGCTTGTACCCACTTTACGTATTTAATTTCTTCGCAATTTTCATGTTTTTCTGCGAAATTGTGAAGAATATGTTTAGGAAAGACGAAATTAAACATATTTTCGTCTGTCATAAACATATTTTCGGAAAAATGAAAATATGTTAAGGAAAGACGAAAATATGTTTAGGAAACATGAAAATGTTTAGGAAAGACGAAAATATGTTTTTTTTATTAAGAACTTTTACTGGGGCTCGATTATACCTTTTTTTTAATAAAAAGTAGAAAACCATATTTTGATGTATAAATTCAGTTTTTTTTTTTAATTTACTTTAGTAAACGCCTGTCGTGTCTTGAGGGACAAGTGTGCGACTGTAAAGCGACAGGTTGTGGATTCGATTCCCACTCCAGGAAATGAAGTATTTTGATTTTCTGGGTTTGGTAACAAGGCAAAGCGCGGCGTTGAGTTCCGCCACTCAGCACGCAATGCCTCAATCTGGCGGAAAGTGGGGAAAGGATTTGTTGAAAGAGAACGGAGTGTCTTAACACTAGGTTCTCGGGTTCCCTCTGCATACCCTGCTATATTGCGGGATACTGCGTGAAGTTAAAAAAAAAAATATATATATATATATATATTGCACTCTTCTTTTTTTTTTTAATGTTGTCTAAAAATATTGTATATATTTTTAATTAAGCAAACAGTATTAGAGAAAGATTCATATAAATGTTATGAATTTAAACCCCTTTTTCTTTTATAGTTAAAATTTAATTATGTTCTTTTCTCAACAAAAGAAAAAATAATATATTAGAAATACCATTTTAAGATATAAATCTATATATAAATACGTGAAGAAAAAAACTTTGTACCCTATTTTACGAAAATTATGCGGGAACAGGAGCATGAAACTTGGCACACTTATAGTTTATATAGATAAGGAGCGCAGAATGATAATATTCTTTTAAAATAATGCATAAAAAGTATATTAAATTAATAAAATAAATGTTACACACACTACCATGGTTTGACATCCATGTTTATACAAAGTGACATATACATGGCTAAAGACAACGCGTTATTAACGCGTCAACGGGGACACTAGTATAAAAAAAATACCTCTTTCTTCTGCAAAGTTCGGTGGTCTCAACCAGAGACATATTTTTCCATCCAAAGCCATACGCAGTAGAGAATTAGCGGCTCTGTATGTGTCTAATCTGCAGAGACAATAGTTTTAATATGAAACGATTAATATTTATAAACGCCTGTCGTGGCGCAGGCACAAGCGTGCGACTGTTAATGCGTCAGGTTGTGGGTTCGATCCCCACTCCAGGAAATGTAAAATTTAGTATTTTCATTTCTTGGGTTTGGTAACAAGGCAAAGCGCGGCGTTGAGTTCCGCCACTCAACACGCAATGCCTCAATTCGGCAGAAAGTGGGGAACGGAATTGTTGAAAGAGAATGGAGTGTCTTAACACTAGGTTTTCTGGTTCCCTCTGCCTACCCTGCTATATGCGGGATACAGCGTGAATTTAAAAAAGAAAATAATAATATTTATAGTAACTATCAGAAAGATTATATGGGGAATATTAAATAACAATAATTAACATACATACACAGAATATTAAACACATTGAAGCTATGTATGTATAGCTTCACGCTGTATCCCGCATATAGAAGGGTAGGCAGAGAGACCCTAGTGTTAAGACACTCCGTTCCACACTTTTCGCCGAATTGAGGCATTGCGTGCAGAGTATTATCAAACCCAGGAAATGAAAAATTCCATTTCCTGGAGTGGGAATCGAATCCACAACCTGTCGACAAGCAATTGGAATATTAAATAAAATTGGGGGAAATGTTAATAGAATGGAGTGTCTTAACACTATGTTCTCAGGTTCCCTCTGCCTACCCTACCCGCATATAGCGGGATACAGCGTGTGAAGATAAAACAAAAACTATTTTTTTTACAATATTTTCGGCTTACCTTTTGCCATTACTCTTTATATATAAAAATGAATGTTTGTTTGTATGTCTTTTATAGAATCGTGAACCATGCATCTGATCATGTGATGATCTTTAGCAAAGTTGTTATGTATGGACACACGAAGGTTTCAGAATGGGTACCAACTATTTTCGACAGATGGCGGTGTTCGAAAACTTGTGTGGACAAGTTTTCGAAATTAACAAAATCATTAAAATTACTCAAAATGATTTGAATATTTGTATATAATATCTTTCCTCCAAATGTATTTTTGTTAGAGTAGCGACGCGCGCAGGGTTATACACCTGGTATAGTAAAAAAATCACTAACCTAGCTGCCTTCGCAGTTAAATAACCACGTTTCTTCGCCCACCCATCACAAATGTCCCTTGGTGACCAAGTGTCATCGTTCTCTGGGTGATCTATACGCAAGAGGAGAGGGAGATTGAGTCGTTCCGCTAAATACCTAAAAAAGAAAGAGAAGAAATTGAGTGTCATTAATCGACTTCAAAAAAATGTTTATATGTATGTGTTACCCTATAACTGGGTGAACCAATTTTGATGATTCTTTTTTTATGTTATAGTTAGCACTTCTGATGTGGTCCCGTTTATATTCAGCTAAGATCGGACGATTGATTTTTGAGTTATTTGTAGTAAGTCGGTGCTTTTTTTGTTACATACTTGTACATACATAGCTTCACGCTGTATCCCACATATAGCAGGGTAGGCAGAGGGAACCCGAAAACTTAGTGTTAAGACACTCCGTTCCCCACTTTCCGCTGAATTGGGGCATTGCGTGCTGTTACCAAACTTAGGAAATGAAAAATTCCATTTCCTGGAGTGGGAATCGAATCCACAACCTGTCGCGTTTACAGTCGCACGCTTGTGCCTCAAGGCACGACAGGCTTTTTTTTGTTAGAAATTATATTTTCAATAAAACAAACAAAAATATTCTTTATGTCCAACTTCTCCTGCATAAAGCCGAATGGGCAGAGAGAAGCCTAGTGTTAAAACACTACTTTATAAATAAGCAACACTCACCGTATAGTGGTATAAGGCTCCCTCAATTGCGCGATGGGATATGAACCCATTAGTATTTGAATAGAACGGGGCACCTTTGAAGGAAATACGAGTCCCGGACAGTCGCATAGACGTACCTGTATAAGTTATGAACATTTTTATAAAGGTAAGCCGGTACATTTAGGAAAACCGGTATATTTAGGGAAGCCGGTATATTTAGGGAAGCCGGTATATTTAGGGAAGCCGGTATATTTAGGGAAGCCGGTAGGTATATTTAGGAAAGCCGGTATATTTAGGGAAGCCGGTATATTTACAGAAGCCGGTATATATTTAGGGTAGTCGGTATATAAATTTAGGGAACCCTGTATATTTAGTGAAGCCGGTATATATTTAGGGAAGTCGGTATATATTTAGGGAAGCCGGTATATTTAGAGAAGCCGGTACATATATTTAGGGAAGCCGGTTATTTAGGGAAACCGGTATATATTTAGGGAAGTCGGTATATAAATTTAGGGAAGCCGGTATATTTAGAGAAGCCGGTAGCCAAGATGTAAAGATGTTTAGTAATTTAATTTCATTATTGAATTTTGGGTGATGACCTTTTTTTAGGGGGTTTTAGATGAGCTTGTTCTTTTGAAATTTTATATTCGATTTTTCTGGCAACCTTTCTTTTTAACTGTCACACCTTCGTTTAACATCGCTTTTTTGTGTCTTATGTTATTTATTTTGCAAGCTCAATTACAATTTTAACTCCACATTATCTCCTGGTGACTTTTGTTTTTAGATCTCATACATGTTTCTTTACAAAAACGAAACGTTTTCCCTAATTTTTTCCAGAAAATTTATTGTCATTTACAAAAGGTAAGCCGATGGGGATCGTGTTATATGGACTTACCTGTGGAGTCAAAAATATAGTTTGGAAGTGTTTAGTATGTCCCGGGGTTTTAGACACGGATACCACTTTCTTTCCCATGATGGCATTCATTAGGGAGGACTTCCCAACATTTGGTTGTCCCACACAACCGATAGTTAAGACGCCATTTTTATATCTCTCGTGTGTGTAATAAGTAGTGTCCGCTTTCTCTACTATTGTTTCACCTAAAAATTAAAAAATAAGAATAATATATAAATATTATATATATATATATGTGAAGCATAAACTTTGGATCCCATTTTAAGATATTTATATATGGTATTAAATGGCGGAATTTAACGCCGTGCTTTGTTATATGAGAATGGGGAAATGAAAAAAATATTTTAAATTTTCACAATCATCGACTTAAAAGTCAGACATTTTTTCATATAACCAATATGATCATTGGAAATGGTAATATTACAGTGCAGCGTTTAGTTCCGCTATACTAGTAAACTTCGTTCCGTAAGTTTCCTGTCTGATTAACACTTTAAAACCATCAAAAATATTTATTAAATAGTATTCTCTATTGCCAAACGATTGTTTCTTAGAAATAGTCTTTGTGTAGCAGAAATTAGTAAAAATCTCTCTACAGAGATGATAACAACATAAATAACGTTGTAACGAGCGTATGAGAATTTCGACGCAGCCGAATGTAGAACACATGGCGCTGTGGTCAGAGCAAGAGGACGGGAGACAAGAGGCGCGGGTTCGAGTCCCGTTGCGTCCAAATTTTGTATATGTTTTCTAAATATTTAGAAAAAAAAATATTTAAAAAAAACATACGTTTTTTTTGTATTGCGTACATTTGACATACTTTTCCATGGCGCTGAAACTTTTTTCTAACAAATTAAAATTTCATCTGGTTCCCAAATTGGGGACAAAAATATATAATCCGCCATTTTGTTATAGTGGCCATATTGTATATATGTCAAATTAAAGACATTTTCCATATTTAAATTCAATATTATTTTATGTGGTAGAAATATTTTTCTATTTCATATTTTTTGGTAACAATTATCATGAGTAGTAGGTACATAAATAATATATTGTCTCACTTTTTACAGATGTATGGTTTTTTTCTAACCGTGACGTTATTTCGTTACATCAATTTAAAATCACAAAAATAAAACAAAAAAGAAACAAAAGTTGTACTATCTCTTTCTCTCTTACATACAATCTTCTTGACCGTGACGTTATTTCGATCAAACCTTCAACTTCAATTCCAAAGGAGTTTCATACTCACCAACTTCAACTTCAGTGTCATCTTCAAACTCGACATTCGTCTCTTCTCTTATCTTCTTCTCCCATGAAGTGAGGTCTACTTCATTATTGACGATATCTCTACACGCCTCTAATAGTTTAGTGGCTCCCTCTGCACACATTCTCTGCCTACCTTTACGACGTCGTACTTGAAGGCCTTAGAAAAAAAATAGTGGCTGTACCAATTTTGATGATGATTTTTTGTGATTTTTTAACGCCTGTCGTGTCTTTAAGCACTTTCCGTCGAATTGAGGCATTGCGTGCTGAGTGACGGAACCCAACGCCGCACTTTGCCTTGTTAACAAACCCAGGAAATGTAAATACTAAACTTTACATTTCCTGGAGTAGAAATCGAACCCACAACCTGTCGCGTTAACAGTTGCACGCTTGTGCCTCAACAAAAATTTTAATTATTGAACTATACAAAATGTCACAAACGGAGGGTAGTACTAGGAAATGGAATTTTTCATTTCCTGGGTTTGGAAAAAAGGCAAAGAGCGGCGTTATGTTCCACCACTCAGCACGCAATGCCTCAGTTCGGCGGAAAGTGGGGAACACAGTGTCTTAACACGTCGGTTCCCTCTGCCGACCCTGCTATATGCGGGATACAGCGTGAAGCTATCTATGTATGTATAACCTATAGACAGATTACAAAAACCCACACCAAAAACAAAAACTCTCCTAAAATCTCTCTGCCTATGCACACATAGAAAAAAAATAGTAGAGATAACTCACCAGCCTTATCACTGGTGCCACCCGCCAAATTATATCCGGGACAGGATGTGAAGTACACTACCCTCAAACCCGGGCACTTAGTGACCAAATATTCCTTCCACGCGGCCACTAGTGACGCGGGCACTAAGTCAACTTTATTCAGAACTAATATCATATTTTTATTTTTCTCTTTCACGACGTATTCGTATAGTGATGGTGGAAACATCATTCCCTGGAAAAAAAAAGGGTAGTATGTCTACGCTTGTAGGAAACTAGGTTAAATGAATGTTGGCGCAAATTATATTGTTATAACCTAAGTACTTAAGTAAGCTTATTTAATTCTGGTAGATGCAGGTTCTATTTTGGTTGAGGCTTTAAAAAAAAATTGTATTTTACGTAGAGGCGCAGAGTGACTGTAAACGCGACAGGTTGTGGGTTCATACATATTTCAGGGCATACTATAGGGAATGGTAATATTAAATAATATTTAGTATTTTCATTTCCTCGGTCTGTTACAAGGCAAAGCGCAGCGTTAAGTTCCGCCGGTATTTTTATGTTCACGCTGTATCCCGCACATAGCAGGGTAAGCGGGTAGAGAGAACCTGAGAACCATAGTGTTAATGCACTACGTTCTCTTTTGACGCCAGTCGTGTGTCGAGGCACAAGCGTTCGACTGTAAACGCGACAGGCTGTGGGTTCAATTCCCACTACAGGAAATGTAAAAGTTTAGTATTTTAATTTCCTGGGTTTGGTAACAAGATAAAGTGCGGCGTTGAGTTCCGCCACTCAGCACGCAATGCCTCAATGACGGCGGAAAGTGGGGGACGGAAATGTTAAAAGAGAACATATACACATACATATAAAGCTTCACGCTGTATCCCGCATATAGCAGGGTAGGCAGAGAGGACCTAGTGTTCAGACACTCCGTTTCCCAGATTATTTTCATTTCCTCTGGCGATACTATATATAATTTAATATGTTCATTCCCTGTAGTGTATATGAACCCACAACCTGTCGCGTTTACAGTCGCACACTTGTACCTCATACCACGACTGTAGCTTGAGACAAAGTATTCGTATCGTTATCGAAAGAATTTGTATGAGAATTGAAAAGCGCCCCTACCGTGCGTGAGAGGAACTAAAGTGTTCCCATACTAAATGCGAACGATAACGATATGAATACTTTGTCGCAAGTTTTCGTGCTGGCCTCTTGGCATCTTGGCCTCTTGGCATCTTGGCAACTTGGCCTCTTGGCATCGTGGCCTCTTGGCCTCTTATCTAAATAAATAAATAAATAAAGAATTTATAACTAATTAAAACTACATACTCACAGCAAATCTAACGTCTACAATAAGTAGTAGAATATCGCACATTTCCAAAACCCTCCACAACTGACGCCATGTTTCCAAATTTAATTCAAAATACGACATGTCCTTCCAATACTCGGAGCTTTGTAGGTTTTGTATGTATTCCTTAAAAAAAAATAGACTAGATTATTAAGTTTTACTAACTATACAAAAATAACATATACATTTTCTTAAACATTTTCTAAATATGGTTTTCAAATATTTTTCCCAACTTACACTAAAACACTTCTCCCAAGTTACCCAAAGATACTTTTTCCAACTCACCGTAAAACATATCTTGTCATTTCTTCCAAGTTACCCTAAACATACCTACTCTGATTTACCTAAAGATACTACACGTAACTTACTCAAAGACACTTCTCCTGACTGGCCTTAATATAACACTTCACTCAAGTTAGTTTAAAATACTTTTCCTAACCTACCCAAGTTACCCAACACTTCTCCCAAGTTACCCAAAAATACTTTTTCTAACTTACCCTAAAATACTTACCTAAAAGATACTTTTTCCAGCTTACCTTAAAATACTTACCTAAAAGATACTTTTTCCAAACTTATCCTAAAATACTTACCAGAAAGATACTTTTTCCAACTTGCCCTAAAATACTTACCTAAAGGATACTTTTTCCAACTTACCCTAAAATATTTTTGCTCTTGCGCGTCCAACTGTGCGGGAGTCATGGAGAAGTCCCATGGAGGTCGTTTGGGGAAGGTAATCTCAGCGGGGAAAAAGTCTTTTGGCTCTATCTCCATCTCCTTCTCGGATACGGGATTGAGTGCTTTCCTATGGGAGTTGACGGGAGTTCGATTTTTGTTTGGTGTTATTTTCTTATTCAATATTTGATGTATTTGAAAGTTAAAAAAGTAATTTGATTTTTTAAAATATATAGTTTCTTTTTGGAAATTTAGAAATGATTTTTTTCTTTTTATATATATATATATATAAATAACAACAAATCATCGTGTCTGTGTGGAACTGCGTCCAAACGTTAACGCGGTTGGTTGGGAGTTCAATACACACATAGGATTTTTTTTTTTTTCGCTTTGGTTAGACTCTAAGCAAGCTCTGGCATGTATGGCGTTGAGTTCCGCCACTTTTGATATCGTTACAATCAAACACTGTAACGGCACGCACGGTGCAACAATGGCCTCATTTTGGCACTCACAAAGCTTCCTCTTTCTTCATTTTCACCTCCTCATCGGTCTCTCTCTGTAGAATTTCAACGCATATCTGTTAGCATCTCCCCTTCCTCTAGACCTGTTCGGTTGATAGTTCACTGAGACCACATCATAGGGGTTTGTGTTTGAGGAACCTGGAATAAGTAGTAGCCAAACTAAGCGTTACTATGGCAACATACAGGTTGCCATAGTAACCACTACCTAATAATAAAAGTGTATGTCAAAAATTTTTTTCCCTTTTTACGAAAATTACGCGGACGAAGGAGCATTAAACTTCAGCACATATAGTTTATATAGAGGAGTGCACTATGGGTATATCTTTTTAAAATAATGCATAACAAATATATTAAATTAATAAAATGAATGTTACACACACTAGCATGGTTTGACATCCACGTTTATATAAGTAACATGTGGCAACGCGTTGTTAACGCGTCAACGAGGACACAAGCATTTATTAATGCTGATGTCACTTTAAAAAAAGTGTATGTTATACACATGGTAGTGTAAGTAATGATTATTTTATTAATTTATTATATTATTATGCAATTTCATATCTTTTATGGCCAATAAGTGTCAATATATGGCGGCGTTGAGTTCCGCCACTCAGCACACATTGCCTTAATTCGGCGAAAAGTGGGGAATTTGTTTTACTATAATGGGAACAATAAAATAATAATAATTGTTTTTTTTTTATTTATTATCATTCTACAAATTCACATACAGTTATTAATATAATTGAATTGAATTGAATTGAATTTTATTTTAAAATTTAATTCTTTTGTTAAGGAAACAGTTATATACATATTGTTAGTTAGGAATCGAACTGACAATTATCATGAGTACATTCAAATATCAAGCTTCATACTCCACCATGTGTATAATTTTATCAAATGTGATCTATAATTTATTTAAGCATATTAATTATAGTAAAAACATACGTACATACATATATAGCTTCATGCTGTATCCCGCATATAGCAGAGTAGGTTAACCTGAGAATCTAGTGTTAGACACTCCGTTCCCCACTTTCCACCAAATTGAGGCATTGCATGCTGAGTGGCGAAACTCAACGCCGCATTTTGCCTTGTTACCAAGCCCAGGAAATAAAAATACTAAACTTTTACATTTCCTGGAGTAGGAATCACCACCCACAACAAACAATAATTATATGTTATAAATACATAATTATCTTCTACTATCTTCTCTTTATCTTCTCGTGTTATCCCTAGCAGATAAGTCAGAGAGAAAAGAGCTAAACATTACTGTCCCAGCATACTTTTGCCTCGTCTAGTAATTAATCTCTTCATACATGTGCTCCTCAGTCCTTATGTTTTTTTTTTTGGATAACGGATGGCAAACGAGCAGTAGGACCACCTGATAGTAAGTGGTTACCTTCGCCCATGAACATCTACAGCACCAGAGATGTTGTATATGCGTTGCCGACCAAGAGGATGCAGATGGAAGGGGGGACAATGTAGTAGTCCGCTATCAGAACCACCACATTTATGTAACCTTCCTCCAGTATCATTGATACTGTTGTTTTAAAATATACAAATATATAAATACTTACTTGACAAAAGTAATGTTTTGTTTTGTTTTTTATTTTGTAACTGCTGTTTCTTTGCTTTGCCGCTGAATGGAGTTTTGCGTCTCGCTTGTGGCATTGTGAACTTATCTAAACATGTAATATATAAAAACTTTTTGTATAAATACTAAGAAAATAATAATAATAATTTCAATTTTTTAATATTTTTATAGCTTAAAGTTAATATCATATATAATAAGTTTTAAGTTAATCATTGAATTGGGATAGAGAAGATTAATATTAAATTAAAAAAGATAGAATAAATAAAATCATAAAAATATATATAATAGTAACGCCTGTCGTGTCTTGAAGCACAAGAGTGCGACTGTAAATGCGATAGGTTGTGAGTTCGATTCCCACTCTAGGAAATGGAATTTTTCATTTTCTGGGTTTGGTAACAAGGCAAAGCGCGGCGTTGAGTTTCGCCACTCAGCACGCAATGCCTCAATTCGGCGGAAAGTGGGGAACGGAATGTCTTAACATGTCGGTTCTCAGGTTCCTTCTTCCTACCCTGCTATGTGTGGGGTATAGCGTGAAGTTAACTTAATATAGATATACTATGTAGGAAATAAAAATTTTGAATGAAAACGTGGTTACATGTTTTGGAAACAAAATGCCGGCATTCCGATAAAAGATCTGAATAGATATTAAAATGAATATAATAATAAGTTAAAGGTGTCTATCATAATATTATTCATATTTACGCAATATTTATATTCTTATAATAATTAACATGATAAATATTAAGATATCCCTTTGTTTAATAATGTCCCATTTTTAACATTAAATATAAAGCTTACCTTATTATTAATGGATGAATAAATGCTGAATTTTATTATTATTTATTATAATAAGGAATATTTAATATTTTCGAAATTCCGGTATCAACAAAAGTTTGACAGTTCATATGAAACATATGGTTTGGACGTCATATTAAAAATGTAGATTAGGGATGCACCGATTATGACTCTTATATCCTATCATATCGATACCTAAATGATCATATCCGATATCAAATAACGACAACTCGGCGATAGGATATGAAAACTATATTGTAACGAAAATTAAATTGTAACGAAAACTATCACAACACACATTCGATATCTGATAACGAATATGATATCGGATATAAAAACTTCATATTCGAACCGTTACAGCTAAAAAACGAAAATGCGGGCATTTTCGTTTCGTTCGTTCTAATGTAGATTAAAAAAATAATTTCACGCATTAAAAAAGCAGTTTCACGATTTAGTCAGCGTAGTCGAAGTCAAAGTGAACCTAGAGTTGAGACGCTCCGCTCTTTGCTTTCCACCTCAATTTGAGTCGTTATGTTAAGATCTAGATTACTAAAAACATATTGAATCATGTATTAAGAGAATTAAATAAAGCATTTTTTAAGTTTACGCTGCATCCCGCACATATACATAACAGGGTAAGCAGAGGGAACCTGAAAACAATAGTGTTAAGACACTCCGTTCTCTTTCAACAATATCCTTCCTCACCTTCCGCCGGATTGAAACATTGTGTGCTGAGTGGCGAAACTTAACGTCGTGCTTGCCTTGTTACCACAGAATTAATCAATTTATTTATAAATTCCTTATCTCACACAAATATGCACAAAAAGCTAGCTTAACGATTAACGGCATTCTTTACTGACTAAATGTATTTATGCGGAGTGTAAAATCATATTTTTTATTATATACATATAATATGAATACAAAATAAATGATCAATATACGTAATTAAATTAACGAAAATCGATATTTTAAATTTATTTCAAATAGGCTGTATGAATCACAATCATTGCTTATTCAACGCTGACTTCAAAAAAGCAAACATAACCTCTTACAATCCAATAGTGACAGTTAATGTAAATAAATAAAAACATTACCTTAAATAATATTTAAATAATAAAAATAGTACAAAAATGCTTCCTCTTTCATTATTACGTACAGCACAAAACCACCCAATGTTGGTTGAACTCAAAAACGGTGAAACTTACAATGGTCATCTTGTTAGCTGTGACAATTGGATGAATATTAATTTAAGAGAAGTAATTTGCACTTCACGTGACGGGGATAAGTTCTGGAGGATGCCAGAATGCTATATCCGAGGTAGCACCATCAAATACTTGAGAATACCTGATGAGGTTATAGATATGGTGAAGGAGGAAACCCAGGTGAAGGCCAGAGGCAGGAGCGAGGTTAAAGGAAGAGGTGGACAGAATATGAGGTCAGGGAGAGGAGGCAGTAGAGGTGCTTTTGGGAACCGAGGCAGACCAGCTCCTTTGGCTCGTGGAGGTGGAAATGTTAGGCCGCAGAATAAGAAAAAGTGATCTTGTAATGTTTAAATTAAATTAAATTAAGTA
>JAKGSA010001715.1:11621-42124 GCA_033558755.1 Philaethria dido | reverse complement strand
AATAAAAAAAAAAAAAAAAATAGGACTACTGACTATCATATAAAAACAGAATCATCAAAATTGATTCACTCATTCAAAAGTTATGTGTGTTACACACATTTAAAAAAAACATAAATTGAGAACCTCCTTTTCTTGAAGCCGGTTAAAGAATGATAATCATCATATATTAAATTCATAATACATGAGATTTTTTAAGTATACTTGATAGCTGCATAAATATTTGCCTTGCTCTTAGTACGTTGGAACAATTTTTTGTGTGACTTAACACCATTTAGGTAAATGTTTATTTTGTTGCGCGAATTTTTTAATGGATCCTGTTTCTTGTTTATTTTTGTTTTTTAGTTTAAACTTTCTGTTCCCCATTTTCCGCCGACTTGAGGCATCGCGTGCTGAGTGGCGGAACTCAACGCCGCGCTTTGCCTTGTTACAAAACCGAGAAAATGAAAAATTCTGTTTCCTGGAGTGGGAATGGAACCCACGACGTGTAGCGTTTACAGTTGCACGCTTGTGCCTCTGCGCCACGACAGATGCAAAGTGTTGAACGGAGTGTCTCAACACTAGATTATAGTTTAAACTTTTTTTAGTTTTATAGCTTAAAATTCTTATTTATCATTTAATTTTCCATATTGATTCATTCATCTGTGGATTGATAATAATTCCTAATAAGTTGATGTAGTCCAACTAATATTATTAGCGCGAAAGTAAGTGTGTATAGATGGGTGTTTGTTATTCTGTCACGTAAAAACTACTTAACGGGTCTAGATGAAAGCTTACACATTTGATATTATATCAGAATAACACAGACTACAATTTATAAGGATTTTGTGTGATTAGGCCATAATATATGGGAAAGTTTAGTTTTTTTAACTTCACGCTTCATCCCTAGCAGTGTAGACAGAAAGGACGGAGCGCCAAACGCTACGGTCCCTGCATACTTCTTTCGACTCGTCCACAGTCATTAACCTCTTCACCTTCCTCCCTTTTGCTCTTTACGTCACCTTCCTCAAGTAACATGGTAACTGTGTTCCTTAAGGTCAACCGAAGTCTTCACGTACCTCCTTTCATTCCTTTCGAATTATTAGAAAACATTCTAGAGGTCCTCTTTTAGATAAAATGCCGTTAATAAGAAAGAGAGGAGAGATAGAACACTTAGGACATACCTCCAGTGTCTCTAGCAATAATATTCGTAGACCAAACATGGTCAGCACAGTCACTTCCTTGTCTTCCCAAACAGGAGCCCTGGAAGGTGTGCCTCAGTTCTGGCGCGGCCACGTCTCGGATGGACTCCCCTGTGTTTAACACGTAGACGTACGCTGACATGGACACTTGTTGTGTGTTTTGACCTGGTTTTTGAAAAATATTGGAAAAATTTAAAAAGATTAATGATTGAGTGGGTCGTGAGTTTGAATGCTAAATCGAATGGTATCAAAGTCCGGACAGGAATAGACAGCGTTTGATTATAATTGTGATTGCTTTTAGGTTTATAATCATATTTATATTATTTCCAAGTTTTCGCTCTAGTAAGAGAGCGTTGAGATCCGCCACTCAACATTACTTTTTTACGCCAAAAAAGTAATGTTGAGCGGCGGAACGCTGCTAGGCGTATCTAGATGCAACTTTACAGTAATATAGCTTGTATATTAGAATAACACATAATATACTATATCTAGTATTTTTTATATGGTTTTTGATCTAGTTCTTTATATTTTTATTATATTTACTGAAAGCGGTAAAGGTGATGAGGTCCCGAGCTCCGGGCTGGGCGTTCTGACTGATCAGCAAACTAACTATCACGTTTTCAGTTTGACCCGATGCTATTGTTTGCCTGAAAATATAAAAAAAATGTAGAAAGCCTGTCGTGGCGCAGAGACACAAGCGTGCGACTGTAAACGCCACAGGTTGTCGGTTCGTTTCCCACTCCAGGAAATGTTTTGTTCCATTTCCTGGGATTGGTAGCAAGGCAAAGCGCAGCGTTGAGATTCGCCACTCAACCCGCAATACCTCAATTTAGCGGAAAGTGGGGAACGGAATTGTTCAGAGAACGGAGTGTTTTAACACTAGGTTCTCAGGTTCCTTCTGCCTACCCTGCTATATGCGGGATACAGCGTGAAGTAAAAAAAAAATGTAGTAAATATATATATAAAAAAAAAGTTTCAAACTTTATCTTGCGTGTTAGGATAGTCAGAGAGAGCCTAGTGACAAGACACTCCGTTCCACACGGGACGACGGCTTTCGGTAATAAGAAAAAAAATGAATTTGTCATAAATCGGTGCTGATATCAGTATGAAGAATATAAATAAAGTGATGTCATCGTCGCAGTGGGGCAGCGTTTGACTGTTTGTGTGGGGTTCGTAGGTTCAATTCCCGTTCAGGAGAATGATAATATTTAAAGTTATTTTCTTATACGCTTTGGTGAGACAAACTGCAGCGTTGTGTACCGTGAATTAACACGCAGTGTCTTGAATTTAGGCGAAAAGTGGCGAAGGGGGTCGACACTAAGTTCCCTCTTGTTATCCTGCTTTGGAGATGATAATGGAAATAATAATATTGGAATAAGTTATATTTCAGGAAATAAATCTGGATTTCAGAAAGTGCTCAAAAAAATTGAAAATCGCTGGTATAGAATATAAAATAACACTAATCAGATTAACTTCATCAAAAAAAAATCGTAAATATAACTGGAAAAATAATAAAAAAATATTTTACTTACGCTGAAGGGTCGATACCAGTTAAAAATTTAAGTTCTCCAACGGCTTGGAACGTGAATCTGACGGCTTGCTCTCTAAAGTTTGTTACTTCGAAGTGTAGCTAAAATAAAGGATAAATTAGTTTAACCCTTTCAGTACTATGGGCGTACATTGACGTCCAGCGAAAGCAATCGCTGACTGGACGCAAATACGTGCTCAGCAGATGTCATCTGTAGGGCAAGCACGAAAACTTACGAAAATGTTGAATTAAAAAGCGCCCCTACCGTGCGTAAGAGGAACTAAAGTGTTCCCATATAAAATGATTTCGATGACGATACGAATACTTTGTCGCAAGTTTTCGTGCTTGCCCTACAGTATAGACCAGTGATTCTCAACCTTTTTTTTGTTGCGGCACATATTTAACGATTTCAACATTTGGCAGCACACAACGAGAAAGATAACACTTATTTACTTACTACAACACACTATATAATTTAATAATATTAACATTACTATATATTTGCAAAATTTGGCCCCACACAAAAGTGCCGCGGCACAGTGGTTGAGAATCACTGGTATAGGCTATTGCGTCAGCCTCGCGCCGTCCGTACGACATGCATGACCCAAGAGTATTCAGCACTCAAAGGGTTAAACAAAAGGACTATAAAATATTTTCACGTAATGAAAACACTCAATATTTATAATTTGAGTTTGAGTTAAAAGTAGAACGGAGTGTGTAGACACTACACTAACTCTAGCCTTCTGTCTTTTCGCCTATTCGGGAAAAATCGTTTTCGTTCTCCAAAAGTTAGCTAGAGCCTTGGTCGACTTGACGTTGCTTAATATTTTTATTATATTATTTATTAATTCATATTTAACTATTATTATATTATTGGTAACAAGGCAAAACACGGCGTTGAGTTTCGCCACTCAGCATGTGATGCTTAAATTCGGCGGAAAGTGTGGAAAGGCAACTTTAATAGAACGTAGTGTCTCAACACTAGGTTATCAGGTTCCCTCTACCTACCCTGCTATGTGCGGGATACAACTTGAAGCAAAAAAAATCTCACGAAGATTCTAATATAGCTAACCTGTAAGCGATCTCCCGGAGCTCCATACAACCTCGTGCTTAGACCGATTTGCACAGACGTCAGTATTGCACCCCTTTGATTTACCAACTGTAAAAATTGCAAATATAACTGCATATATTTAACACTTATTTTTATGAAACAAGTAGATCCGTTGACGCGTAAACACACGTTGCCTAGCAACGTGCATGTCACTTTGTACAAAAGTGTATGTCAAATATATGGTAGTGTGTAATATTTGTATTATTTTTATGTATTTCTAATGTATTAATATAAACGTCTCTCGTGGCGCAGAAGCACAAGCGTGCGACTGTAAACGCGACAGGTTGTGGGTTCGATTCTCACTTCAGCAATTGTTAGTATTATCATTTCCTGGGTTGAGTATCACCACTCAGCAATGCCTCAATTCGGCGGAAAGTGGGGAACGGAATTGTTGTAAGAGAACGGAGTGTCTTAGCACTGGATTCTCTGGTTCCCTCTGCCTACCCTGCTCTATACGGGATACAGCGTGAAGTTAAAAAAAATATATATAATTAATTATTTGATTTTGAGTACCTGTGATGTGGCTTGACCAAAAGGCAACAGATTGCTGTCGTTGTTCTGCAGCTTTCCATTGTACACTCTGCTAATAAGTTCTTCTTCTATTTCCTCCAAATCGTTAATAGTTTCCGGGTATATGATGGATGCCGATCTCCCAAGCCTGACTTCCGGTTGTTGGTTGATTGGTCCATATAACCGGATGAACGGTTCTCCTGAAACATGTATGGTGTTGTTAAGTTATTGATGAAAAATGAGTAAATAGTAATAAGTATAAGGAGACCTTCTAGAACATAGCGTCGACTATACTAGATGAAGGTGACGCTAAAATACTGAAGACCTTACAGAGAGCATGTATGGAGAGGTTTATGACTGTGGACGAGATGAAAGAATTATGCAGGACCGTAGCTTTTGGCATTCCCTTCTCGCTGAGTACCCCGCTAGGGATAAAGCGTAAGGTATGACAAGTCGAAAGCCATTTTTTTCAATTTTAGGCATTGTTGTTTCGTCTTTTGTTGCTTTTGAGTTATTTAATATATAAATATCTCCGAGTGAGATTTCGTTATTAACATCTCAACTGCCTCACGTGATGGCGTCATTTGGGATTTTGGGATAATAAATCACTTAATTTTTCGAAATTTAATGTGTGTGTAAATGTTAATTTCAATGTACTCAAGCTAATCAGCAGCATAATATCACCATTTATTATACCATTAGGAACTGACACATCAGAATAAGTCAGTCATTGTTCCTATTTTTTTATACGAACCCTCTCTTTCTCTCCACTTTTTTTTTTTCGATTGTGTAGTATGCTGTTGGCCCTAATGGCCTCGACAGCTTCAGGGTATTATCGCGGGCCGAGCTTGAAGAGACCCTGACTGCCAAGTCAGGGTCTCTTCAAGCTTAGTTGATGGTCTCCTCGGAGGCCACTCCGAGGAGACCATCAACTTAGAACTGCAGTGTCGCAAGGACGCCTCCTGTGAGACCGTCTACTTATCTAGCTTTATGCTTTATCCCTAGCGGGGTTGTTAGAGAGAACTCAACGTTCATATGCTACAGATCCCTGCATACTTTTATACTCATGAACCTCTTCATACATACCCTCTGGAGGGTCCTTTAGATTTTCTTCAAACATACACACCTTTATTATCTCTCCCTATAATTTTCACATATATCTTGGAGCTGGTCACGCTCGGTAGAGGAACGTCAGCGTAAATGTCAGACATGGGTCCATCCATGTCACCATCGGCTTCTGCCATCGGCTGGTAACTAGAAATCATAGTTTTTATGTCAATTAATAAGTTAATAAAATAATAAGTTAACTTTTTCTCATACCTATTTTATTTTTTAATGTCATATTGAGGAAATGAATTAAGTGTGCACACAAACTGACTCATTTACATGTTATTTGGATAAAAAACCCGAGGGGCCTGTATCAACCATTTATGAGTTAGAAGTGTTAAAGAAAAGAGAACCGGATATGAATGAAAAGATAGATATAATAATAATAAGAAAAAGAAGCGTACAAGAAAACTTTATTGATTATATTGAAATATTGTATGATATATACCTAAATATTCTTAACATACTTTTATTATCGGTGGATTTTAACAGTCCAAAACTTGTACATGTGTCCGGATGGCGGTATTATATTTTTAATATATATAACGTGATCTTCTGGCCAGGGTGACCAGGTCAAATCATGTCTAAAATCTGCCATGATGGCACGATACCCAGGAAAACTTAAATGTCCCGTAAAGTGCCTTACTTGTCTCTTAACTTCTTATAACGACTGACATTATAGTAGTTACTACAAAATCTCACTGGGAAAAGTACCCACCTGAACGGTAGTTTTGCTAATTCGATCCCGTACTCGTCGACCAGTGACGATTCTCTGACGCTCGCCACTGTGCCTGTGACCCGGAGTTTTAGCATATCTGTAAAGATAGATAAAAAAATAAGAATTTTTACGTAATTATGAGGTCTGTCGTGCGACTGTAAACGCGACGGGTGATGGGTTCGATTCCTAATCTAGGAAATGAAATATTAATTAATATATTGTATTTTCATTTCCTCAGTCTGTTAACATGGAAAAGCGCGGCGTTGAGTTCCGCCACTCAACACGCAATGCCTCAATTCGGGGGAAAGTGAAGAACGGAAATCTTAATAGAACGGAGTATCTTAACACTAGGTTCTTAGGTTCCTTCTGCCTACCCTGCTATATGCGGGATGCAGCGTGAAGTTAACTGGGACTCGAACCCACAACCATGGTGTTTACACAGACAGAGACACTGTTCTACTGCGTATCTCCATTCCATTCATTACAGTTGATAACTATTTCTTGATTTATCACATAAGTTCGATGTCACTATGATAACCTCATGTGGACTTCCTTGTTAAAATTGTGAAACCATTTGAAATAAATATTATGTACTTATACTCTTAGTTTGACTATTAAAAAATTCTAGTGTCCCCCTTGACGCGTTAATAACGCGTTGTCTTTAGCAAAGTATGTATATGTCACTTTATATAAACATGGATGTCAAACCGTGGTACTGTGTAATATTTATTTTATTAATTTAATATACTTTTAAGCATTATTTAAAAAAAAATATTAGCATTCTGTACTCCTCTATATAAACTATAAGTGTGCCAAGTTTCATGTTCCTCCGTCCGCGTAATTTTCGTAAAAAGGGGTACAAAGTTTTCGCTTCACGTATTTAGTTATTGATTAATAAGAGTTAAATAAAATCCGCCTGTCGTGGCGCAGAGGCCCAAGCGTGCGACAGTAAACGCGTTGTGGGTTCGATTCTCACTCCAGGAAATGTATTAGTATTTTAATTTCTTGTGTTTGGTAACAAGGCAAAGCGCGGCGTTGAGTTCCGCCACTCAACACGCAATACCTCAATTTGGCGGAAAGTGGGGAACGGAAATGTTGAAAGAGAATGGAGTGTCTTAACACTAGATTCTCTGGTTCCCTCTATACAGCGTGAAGTTAAAAAAAAAAGAAAAAGATTTTTATATGATAGCTGGTGTCTCATTTCAATTTAGTTAAGATCTGATAAGCAGTTTTTGAGTTATTCGTAACAATTTCGCTTCTTAGTGCATTTTACTTGAAGTTGAACTTCTGATGTGGTTCCATTTAAATTTAGTTACAATCTGACTAGTAGATTTAGACATACATACACATACATAGCTTCACGCTATATCCCGCATATAGCAGGGTAGGCACAGGGAACCTAGTGTTAAGACACTCCGTTCCCCACTTTCCGCCGAATTGAGGTAGGTTTAGAGTTATTCGTAATAATTTTACTTTTTAATACATTTTCTTTAAATTCAGTGTTGTTTTTTGATAAAATCCTATTTGAATCGATGAGTGCAGAAACAAACGTAAGTCACAAAAAATGCAAAAATTCGTAATCGATTTAAACTAGCTTAGAAAGGCAAGATGCGTGTTGTTTTTCTCCTTCCTGCAAAATTTGAAAATCCGTACTTACCTTGTTTCTGCACTAACCGATTCATTTGTTTTTAGATCTATGTTACGGAAAGGCTATGTCAGTAATGTCAGTATGTCCCAAATTACATGATTGGTCAGTCTATTTAGAAATAACTTGCGTAAAGCATATTATGGACGTAATCAATGTAAGTCATTATATAGGTATAGATAAACTATTGCAAGCTATCGTAGATAACACGTGGACTGGCGATATACTGTGTCTTTGCTTTTGTATTTAATTAAATTAAAAAAATATATATTTTTAAGGTATTTGTAATATTTACTATCGTGTAACAGTGGTGTCTGGCTGTAAACACGATAGGTTGTAGGTTTGATGCTCACTCGAGGTATACTAAAAGAAATAAAAAATCTGCTATGGTAAGACAAAATGGGACATTGAGTTTCGTCACTCAGCACTTGTATCGATAATGTATCGATTTATCGATACATTATCGATTTTAGGCGGACGTTAACGCCTGTCGTGGAGCAGAGGCACAAACGTGCGACTGTAAACGCGACAGGTTGTGGGTTCGATTACCACTCCAGGAAATGGAATTTTTCGTTTCCTGGGTTTGATAACAAGGCAAAGCGCGGCATTGAGTTCTGCCACTCAGCACGCAATGCCTCAACTCGGCGGAAAGTGGGGAACGGAGTGTCTTAACACTAGCTTCTCTGGTTCCCTCTGCCTACCATGCTATGTGCGGGATATAGCGTGAAGCTAAAAAAAGCATTAGCACTTAAATATCATTATCTAACTGTAAAAAGTTTCTATCAAAACGCCATTTCTCGATTGCATCAGTCGAGAATCGTACCCAATACTTACGTAGTACTTAGGTAATGCAATAGCGTGAAATTAATTTGTTTTGCTCAAGTATTTGTGTCACAAGATCAATGGAAACGTTTTGTGTTATTTTGTAAAGGTACTCATTACGCGCGTGATTTCCGGTCTCTGAGGACAAGATGGAGATTGTGTATCCGGTTTGAGGTTATTTTATATATAAATATTAATTTAAGGGTAATGGAATAATATGGCTTAGCTCTTTAAAATATATATATTTTTTTAACGACTTCAAAAAAGGGGAAGTTCTTAATTCGATTTTTTGTATATACATAGCTTCACACTGTATCCCGCATACAGCAGGGTAGGCAGAGGGGACCTAGTGTTAAGACACTCCGTTCCTATTTTCCGCCGAATTGAGACATTGCGTACTGAGTGGCGGAATTCAACGTCGCGTTACATTGTTACCAAATCCAGGAAATGAAAATATTACATTTCCTGGAGTGGGAATCGAACCCACAACCTATCGCATTTATAGTTGCACGCTTGTGCCTCTGCGCCACGATAGGCGTTTCTTATCATAAGCATATGTAACGTTAATAATATGATTTTAAAATTCAACAAACAAACTTAATTACAATACCAATTATTCATATTTAGATAAAACATACATATTATTGTTATGACAGTTAGTTGTTAGACCTCGTTTGAGATTCAAGTGTTTTCTATTCATCCTACGGTCATTGTCAAGAAATACAGTTAAATTAAAAAAAAAAAGAAATTTCGATATCCTAAGTGTAATAAAACTTTAGAATAAAAAAAAAATAAAAATTTTGATATGTAACTACGCGTAATTTTGACAGGTTTGTTTGACAGTAATTGGTTTGTTTTATTTCGACACGTTTTTTGTTTCGTCTGTATCTTTTTTTTTTTTGGTATGTATAGGTTGTGATATGATGTGTGTAATGGTGTATTTTGAAAATATATATTACTTAATATATATTATTTTTATTAATATAAAGAACGAATATTATTCTAAAAAGCTCCCAATTAAAAAATAAAATTTCGTGTGAAAAACATAAAAATAGCACAAATCAAAATATTTTAGGCTGTATAATAATAAAAACAAGTTCGTGATAATCTATGTTAGTATATAAAATTTGACATTTCAATGTGTGAATGTGTCCTTGACCCACAAAGAGTGCGTCGCCATTTTGGAAGATGGCCGCCTGTCATCATAGAAAGGTTATATTTTTATTATTCTGCATTTTTTTGCATGTTTTGCCTTTTTTAGTGTGTGTTTTAAGGGTTTTTATAAATATATGTATATAGAATACACTTGTTGTAGAACAGAATCACAAGCGTACGACTGTAAACGCGACAGGTTGTGGGTTCGATTCCCACTCCAGAAAAGTATTTTCATTTCTTGGGTTTGGTAACAAGCCAAAGCGCGGCGTTGAGTTCCGCCACTCAACACGCAATGCCTCAATTCGGCGGAAAGTGGGGAACGGAATTGTTGAAAGAGAATGGAATGTCTTAACACTAGTTTCTCCGGTTCCCTCTGCCTACCCTGCTATATGCGGGATACAGCGTGAAGTTAAAAAAAAAAGTACCTAATGACGATTATGAGTGGAAAATGGAGGACGGAGTGTCTTGACACGGGACTCTCTGATTATGGTACGCGGGTAAAGGATGAAGCTGGTAATTCTACTAATTTAAGATACACTGTTTTGCTTATAAATTTGATTTAAAATCATTTAATATTGCAGTGGTATGGAGTTCATATCACAAGAGACTGTTAGCTAGTTACTTAGAATTGAAAAAAATAACACACAGAGAGATTAAATATAAAGTAATATCCGGTGAACTTAATGAATGCAAATTTTGAAGAAATTAAAAAAAATATATTTGACCGGTTTTTTCTTATTTGTTTTGTATGAGATCCGGCTTTGGTATGACATAGTGCGGTGTTGAGTTCCACCACTCAACACTTGATTCTCTCTGACTAGAATAGTTTAGGCATAAGAAATTGTGAAGCCACTTCTTTCTTCTTTTTTCTTTATTGATTGCCGAATGCGTGTTAGGTGGTGGAACTCATAAAAAAAGATTTTTCAATGCCTTATTCCCAAGATAAGGATCGAACCTATAACCTTCCGAACCACGCAGTATATAGTATTGCCGTTTACATGCACCTTTAAATCTCCTTTGACCGGTTGTTTTTATGTTTTTTTAAGTTTTTTAGTGCAATAATATAGGCTAAGATCTGGTTTGTCGTGTTTCTTTTGTCAATAACCTGTTATTATTCGGATGCAGATGGTACTGCGCTTCAGTTTCCTGGTCTACTTTTTGTAATAACTTCTTAATTTTTTTTTTGTTTTTTTTTTTAAGTGTTTGTCCTTAGGTCCAGTGGATAATATATAGTATAAGATACTAGATTCAATTCCCGATTTATTAGTAAGAGAGACAAAACTAATTAGTATATTATGGATGCGAGTGTCGATATGTAAGTGGGAGGAACAATGCTTTAGACTTGTGACCCAAGTGCAGTTTTAAGGGGCCCCTTTAAAAGTTAAGTCTGAGCTCCTCTCTATACCTAACCAAATATATTGTAGTAATATGTGTGTATTTCTCATGAATACATAATTATCTTTTAAGTGAACTTTAAGAAGATCTTTTTTTGAGAAGATTTATTGAATCTCAGATATATATTTTGATATTTGACATTGAATAAATTTCTTTGGTAACAAGAAGCGCGGCGTTGAGTTCCGCCACTCAACACGCAATGCCTCAATTTGGCGGAAAGTGGAGAACGGAATTGTTGAAGGAGAATGGAGTGTCTTAACACTAGGTTCTCTGGTTCCCTCTGTCTACCCTACTATATTGCGGGATACAGCGCAAAGTTAAAAAAAACATTAAAAAAAATCTTTGCTATTAATAAATAAATTTCCGATAGCTTTTAAATATTTTCATTCAAGCTTACTGTGTCATGTTGGTTCCTTTTATTTATGTATTTTATGGGTAACAATAATATCCTATCCCCAACCTGTTACTTAGTGCTAATGATCTTTGATATTAACAGGACAGGATGAACTTACAAGGATACGGGCCGGTCGAATGTTTTTATACTTTTTGTGCGATTTACCCTTTTTTCGTGTCGTTGAGGTTGGTGACTGTTATGGTCGTGGCAAAGTATTCGTTGGCAAGAACTTTAAATTAATTTTCTTCTTATAATTTGTTTCTTTTCTCTCTCTCTCTATCTCTTGTTCTTATTAAATGTAGTATCACATTACAACCACGTGGTCTATATCCGTTTTTGCCTTGCTGTTATTTGTTTTTTTTTTCGTTTTTTGATAGTTAGCTTTTTAGTTATATAAATGTTTAGTTAGAACCAAAACTACATGTACAAGCGTTCTTTTCTTCCTTTCTCTCTTGTTCTTGTCCTCTTTCCTAAAGTAAGAGATATTGTGCTCGAGTGGAGAAGCTACGCTTTTTGAAACAGATCGACAGACGACGCTCAGGTGAAATTATTACGTAGAAAGTTGAATTTTGGCATTAAAAAAAATATTTTTAGGGAATGTAGGATTTGTCAAAGTACCTGTTAGAAATGGTCACATTCGTCAGAAAAAATTAAGTTTCACTCCTTTCTTTCTTTTTTTCTCTACTAAGTAAAAAGTATTTATTATGCGGGTAAGCTGCATCTCCAGTTTTGTTCATTAATATAGTTCAAAAAACAATAATCTCTATATAAATACAAGAATGAAGAACTTTGGATCCCTTTTTACGAAAATTACGCGGACGGAGGAGCATGAAACTCGGCACACTTATAGTTTATATAGCTAAGGACTGCACAATAATATATATTCTAAAAATAATGCATAAAAAGTATATTAAATTAATAAAATAAATGTTACACACACTACCATGATTTAACATCCATGTTTATATAAAGAGACATATACATTGATAGAAAACGCGTTCTTAACGCGTTAACGGGGACACTAGTAGTGATAAGACCCCAAAACCATTATTTTCACTTAGTTATTATTGTCATTAAGAGGACAGGATACGCTTACAAGGACACGGACCGGTCGAATATTTTCGTACTTTTTATAGAATTTAATATGTTTTGATCCCGCATTAAAGCCTATTGAGATGACAAAATAAAGTGATGGGATATTATTACCATGCTTTTATTAGCTTCATCTGTATCGTTTCCTGGGTCTGGTAGCAAGGCAAAGCGCGGCGTTGAGTTCCGCCACTCAGCACGCAATGCCTCAATCCGGCGGAAAGTGGGGAACGGTAATATGGAAAAAGAACGGAGTGTTTTAACACTAGTTTCTCAGGTTCCCTCTACATATCCTGCTATATGCGGGATACTGCGTAGGCTAATTTGTATCTATATTTCTATTAATCAATGAAAGATAATTTTGGTAGGCAATTTTAATCGGCCTTTCGTGGTGCAGAGGCACAAGCGTGTACCATAAATGTTAACGAGACTGGTTGTGGGTTCCATTCCCACGTCAGGAAATGAAAATATTAAGAAATATTTAGTATTTTATTTCCTGGGTCTAGTAACAAGGCAAAGCACGGTGGCGCAATATTTTCATGGTGGTCTCTTTTTTTTTAGCTCTCACACTTTCTTTGACTGTTTTTTTGAGCTCCATATTTTACTGGCGACCTTTTTTTTTTAGATCCAATACTTGTACTATGAAAAGTTAGGCAAGCCGGTGGGAATCGAGTTGTATGGACGTCTCGCCACTGGGCCTTATATTTATTACGCTGTATATACTTGAACTTTCTAGACCTTTGACTTTGTAGTCTATAATGTCTGTTAATGATAAACATAGATAACAGGTTCGATTTCCAAATCATAATGTCGCTTCCGCGTACATTCTTTTATTTTTTCTAATTTAAGAAATCAATTGAACTTCCTCGGTCTGGTAACAAGGCAAAGCGCGGCGTTGAGTTCCGCCATACAGCACGCATTGCCTCAATTTCGGCGGAAAGTGGGGATTGGAAATGTTAATAGAACCGAGTATCTAAATACGCCTGTTCTCTGGTTCCCTTTGCCTACCCTGCTTTATGTGGGATACAGCTTGAAGCTAATAAAAAAAAAACATACTTCCAAATCGTTATCGAACCCACGACCGTTATGTGTACTGTCAAGAACTTAACAACTGTGCCATAATAGAGATATATTATATAACTATTCATATTTAACAAGTTTTTTGTCACATATAAGATGATACGAGTTATTTATGTTTAAATATTCCTTAAAACACGTTGTTGAATTGAAGAAATGCATTATTTTGAACCTTATTTTAAGGCAATAGAGTCGAAAATCATATAACCTTTTTGTACGGTTATTTTTTTATAAGATAGCGCAAATTTTGATTGTGTTGTCAATGGATTTTGAACTTTAATATGTATGAAATAAAGTTGCAAATAAGTAACTTATATATATGTAAGGTAATTGAACTGTACTTTTTGCTGAGTCCCGTTTCGCGATGTGTATGGACCTCATGTTAAATATTACTTACATGTTTTTTTTAAGTTTAAAGTATTGATAAAGTGCGGCGTTGAGTTCCGCCCCAATGCCTCGAATTTAGGCAGAATGCTGCGAACGGAGTGTTTTGACACTAGATTCTCTGACTGTTATGGGCGATAAAGTGTCAAAGTGGGGAAAGGAAATGTTAAAAGAGGACGTAGTGACTTAACACTAGGTTCTCAGGTTCCCTCTCCCTGCTTTATGGGGGATACAGCGTGAAAATAATAAAAAATTGGGTGATAAAGCGTGAAAAGCTGCTTTTTTAAAAGTAATGAATTCGAATTCATTGACACTTAAATATTAGGCGATAATATAAACTAGTATTAGTAACTAGTGTTCCCATTGACGCGTTAATAACGCGTTGCCTGGCAACATTATTTAAAAAAGATATTATCATTGTGCCCTTCTTCGCTATATAAAGTATAAGTGTGCCAAGTTTCATGCTCTTCCGTCCGCGTAATTATAGTAAAAGGGGTGCAAAGTTTTTGCTTCACGTATTTATATATAGATTCTTTTAGGTTACGAAGTTTATTTGCATAGAAATTAATTTATGATTGACATAGTGATATTTAGTAATACAGTGGCGCATTTATACATTTTCGCGTTAAGATATTTCCGCTCTTTTTTTTAAATTGAAATTTTTTTAAATCTACCGCCCTAGGTTATAGCCTATTCAACCTACTGTTAAATCTACCACGGATATTTAGTAATGTACAAAATGCAAGCCGATGGGAATCGTGTTATATGAACGCCACTGGTAGCTATTGCTCCTGATTTGTTGATTTGATTGATTCTTCTTCCTATTTAAATTTAGTTCAAATATGACGAGTACATACATACATACATACATACATAGCTTCACGCTGTATCCCGCTTATAGCAGGGTAGGCAGATGGAACCTAGGGTTAAGACACTCCGTTCCCCACTATCCGCCAAATTGAGGCACTGCGTGCTGAGTGGCGGAACTCATCGCCGCGCTTTGCCTTATTACTAAACCGAGGAAATGAAAAATTCCATTTCCTGGAGTGGGAATCGAACCCACAACCTGTCGCGTTTACAATCGCACGCTTGTGCCTCTGCGCCACGACATGCGTTTTATGACGAGTAGTTTTTGATTTATTCGTAATTATTGTACTTTAAAGTGCGTTTTCTTTGAAGTCGGTTTTCTTTTTTTTAAATTTAATTACATATTAGCAATGATTTTATACAGCGTGTTTTATCTATACACAATTTGACAGTTCCATCCATGTTACTGGATGACAGATGAGCTGTCGTTAGGCTGTCAGTTTTTGCCTTTTTTTATATTTGCTTAGGTTTGCCGCTACAGAGCTTTTGAATGTTTTTTAATGAAGGAAGAAATGAAAATAATCAAAGTATAAAATATATCTCATCTTTTTAGAAACACCGTACGTGATTGAGTGACGAAATTTCTTATCCTATAGCGTGTCGCGTCTTGAGGAACAAGTGCGACTGTAAATGTGACAGGTTGTAGGTTCGATTTCCACTTCAGGAAATCTTAGAGTTTAGTATTTTCATTTTCTGAGTTTGGTAAGAAGGTAAAGCGCGGCTTTGAGTTTAGCTACTCAGCATGCAACGCCTCAGCGGAAAATGGGAAACAGAGTGTCGTAACTCTAGGTTCTCAGGTTCTCTTTGTCTACCCTGCTATGTGCGGGAACCAGAAATAACGGAATTTTACATTTTGTATTCCATGGAAACGAAGTCGTAGAATACTGCTTATATAATACATAAATAGATGATTTTTTATCATATTTGTAAATTTGCCTCTGAAAAGTGCAGTTTTATTATCAACCTTTTTTTAAATTATTTTAGCCTAGATTAACACTTACCTTTATCCACATCAACTTGCAAATGCAGATCGCTTCTAGCGCTAACAGTTAGTCGGTAGTCGCAAGTGTCGCACCTCACGCTCAAATGCCACATGCCGACTAAAGATGAGTCCATGGACACTGGTGGTAGTACTGATAGCCTGTGGAAGGAAGAATAAGATATTAAAATTAGTTTATTGTGGAGATCAATCAATGGGGTCCAATTTTATTGGAGGGTATCTAGTTTTCACCGACAATCTAGCATTAAGATACGTTTATATTTGCTGATTACCCATTTTCTTGGGTGGATATAACCCTGTGCTTGTCTGATAAGACTGGGATAATGGTAATGATTAGTAACTAAAAAATAACTTTTACAACTAAAAGTAATGAGCTTAAAATTATTTTCTCGTTATCCTGGTCGTTCGGAGAAGGACATCAGGTAAATGCTACGAAAATTTTATATTATCATTGGATCCGGACACCTGTACAAATTTTGAAACAAATCAAGCTTATAAAAGCTAGTAAATATAAACATGTGGAGTGGAAATTGAATTTACGACCAATAAAATCGAGAGTATGGCTAATCTAGTGGCAAAACACTACTTCTCGCTTATTTTTTTTCTTTTTATTGATGAAGGATGGCAAACGAGCAAAAAGATCACCTGATGGTAAGTGGCTCTTCGCCCATGAACATCTACAACACAAGAGGAATTGTAAATGCGTTGCCGACCTAGTGTTCAAATGGAAGGAAAAAGAAATAATGTAGTGGCCGCGGCAGTGTGCCATCACATTCTGGGGAAAGGATGGGTGGGTTAATAAATCTACTTCTTAGTTGCAAATATGTTCCTTCTCTTCTTCTCAATATAAGATGAAGAAAGAAAGCTTAATGTTGAGGGAACCTAGTGCAAAGACACTCCGTTTTATTAGTTTAAATGACTCACATATCAAAGTCCAGAGTGGCTCCCGGGAACACGAGGAAAACGTCGCGCGGTGTGACACTACCTGTTCTGGACGATGGAGAGAAAAGCTTCACTGATGTCTGGTTGTAGAGATCGATTTGGGCTGCTGTAGAAGAAATAGATGGTGGGTTACAGGTTCATTTAAAAAGAGAAAAAGTTTATCTATATATATAAATATATATATATATATTTTTCTTTTTTAACTTCACGCTGTATCCCGCATATAGCGGGGTAGGCAGAGGGAACCAGAGAACCTAGTGTTAAGACACTCCATTCTCTTTCAACATTTCCGTTCCCCGCTTTCCGCCAAATTGAGGCATTGCGTGTTGAATGGCGGAACTCAACGCCGCAATCTATATATTAATACGTGAAACAAAAAAATTGTACTCCTTTTTACGAAAATTACGCGGACGGAGGGGAATGTAACTTGGCACACTTATAGCTTATATAGCGAAGGAATGCACAATGGTAATATCATTTTAAAATAATGAATAAAAAATGTATTAAATTAATAAAGTAAATGTTACACACATCTAAATATAAGATGATGTATACGTTGCTAGGCGCGTTGTTAACGCGTTAATTGGAACTCTAGTTGAAATAATTACGTTCTAATTACGACATGAGGATTATGATATTGAGTCAAAAATGATACTTTTTCTTGCATTATTATATGAATACGTGTATTTATTTCTCACGTGTTTAAGCTTTTGACACTCATTTATACGGTTCCCTTATAAGGTTGATATAGAGGTCACCTTGAACATTGTAGGTTATATGAAGAATGTCGCCGATACTTTTTTGTATGCGATATCTAGATCCATGATGTGTGTGTGATCTTGTACTTATTGTTTAAATATATCTATAGTTGTTCAGTGATAATTGAGTGGACTTAGTGCATGGATAAGGTTAGAAGATCGAGTCGATAATTAAGATTTTTACAAAAAAAGAGAATCGATTTCAAATTTAGTACATTTTGCACTAAAAATGTAAAATTATTGCGAAGAACTTAAAAACTACTTATTAAATCTAGACTAAATTTAAATGGGACCACATCTAAAGCACTAGCTGTCATATAAAGAATCATCATTGGAAAGATATTAACGCCTGTCGTGGCGCAGAGGCACGAGCGTGCAACTGTAAACACGACAGGTTGTGGGTTCGATTCTCACTCCAGGAAATGTTAGTATTTTCATTTCCTGGGTTTGGTAACAAGACAAAAACGCGGCGTTGAGTTTCGCCTCTCAACACACAATGCTTCGATTCGGCGGAAAGTGGGGAACGGAATTGTTATAAGGGAACGGAGTTTCTTAACACTAGGTTCTCAGGTTCCCTCTGCCTACCCTGCTATATGCGGGTTACAGCGTGAAGTTATCATTGGAAAAGGATCATCAAAATTAGTAAAAAGTTATGCGATAGTAAAAAAGTCGTTTATCAGATAGTATCAATCACCTTGAGAAGTAAGGTCTTGTCTCGTAATAAATAGCTCTGAATATATTACCCTTCAAACTGGAACAAGTGTATTGAATTTATCGTACTAATATTATAAATGCGAAAGTCAGCCTCATAGAGGATAGACGTTACTTCTAAAAAAAAAGCAAAGCTTACAAAGCGCGGCGTTGAGTTCCGCCACTCAAAACAATGCCTCAATTTGGCGGAAAGTGGGGAACGGAAATGTTGAAAGAGAATGGAGTGTCTTAACACTAGGTTCTCAGGTTCCCACTGTCTACCCTACTATATGTGGGATACAGCGTGAAGTTAAAAAAAAAATAGATGTTAATTCTATAAAATTATTACGTAAATCTCAAAAACTATTCGCCAAATCTTAATTTAATTTAAATTGGTCAACTCAATAAAACATACAGGCGAATTGACAACTTCCTTTTTTTTTTAAACATAATTAGAAGACGTTTATAATTATTCTTGTCCTGGTTGTCCTGGCAAAGACGTCAGGTTTATGCTATGAAAATATTGAACTGGCATTGGATCCGGACACGGACAGATTTCCAAAGAAACAGAACGCCAAGGAGAAGGCCAATATATTTTTTTTAGTTTATGAGTTTTGCGTAATAATTTTATTTTTTGGTGTAAGTTTAATTAGTCGACTTTCTTTTTTTATTAAAGATTTTAATAAAAGCTATGTTACTGCTAAATTTCATTTAAACACGTTCAGTAGATTTTACGTGAAAGAGTAACAAACATACATTTATAATATAAATAGGACTCCGCTGTGAGTTACACTTATGTTACAGTTTGAAGGGTAATATATTAACGTTGCAAATTTGTTTTTTGATATATAGTCTCAAATGAAGCTAATCTATATATAAATACGTTAAAAATTTTGGATCCCTTTTTACGAAAATTACCCGGACGGAGGAGCATGAAACTTGGCACACTTATAGTTTATATAGAGAAGGATTGCAGAATGCTAACATTTTTTAAAATATTGCATAAAAATATATTAAATTAACAAAATAAATGTTACACACACTATTATGGTTCGACATCCATGTTTATATAAAGTGACATATACGTCACTAAGCAATGCGTTATTAACGCATTTACGGGGACACTAGTATAAGTAGTTTCTCGCATTCGCCTCTTAGCAGGACAGACAGAGAGAACCGAGATATAAAACACTCCGTTCTCCACTTTAAGCCGGAAACCTACACATACCGGCTTGCAGATGGCATATAGAAGCATGTTTTTTATAATAATATGTTTGTATGCTTAATTTAACACCATTAATGTTTTCACACCAACTATATTTACATTGGTAACAAAACGATAACTTCCCTTTGTATAGTAATGTACATTTAAGAGTAATTTAGTTATTTGTATTAAAAATTACATATGAAGTCATTGTGTCGCTGTGGTATAGATTATTACTGTGAACGCGATGGTTTGAGGTTCGATTCACCCTCGAGGGAGTTAGTGTTAGAATTATTTTTATTTTTCTATTGTGAAATTCCCTTAAGTTATTGTGCGTTGAGTTCTGTCACTCATGTTGAATCATGCTTCTTCCTATACTCGCCTCTTTGTATCCGGGTCGAAAGTGGACTGTTTTGACAGTAGGTTCTGGTCAGGTAGGTTTTTTTTATGATTAATAGGCTAACGTTTGACCGCATCAAGCCTGGTGGTAAGCATTAATGTGGTCTACGATCATGCACGTTTGACAGAAAACACCTGTTGACTCTTATTTTGAAGACCCCCAAATTGTATGACTGAGAAGTTTTTTCCTAGCCGGGAATGGATTCCATAGTTTCGCTGTGCGAATAAAGATTGTAGACATAAACTGCTTTGTCCGTACATTAGGAATATCCACAGTGAAGCTGTTTTTCTTTTTGTTTAAACAGATTCATGCTTTATCCCGCATTGCAGGTTAATCAGGGAGAATTTAATGTCAAGGCACTCCATTCACCGCTTTTCTGTCCGAATGAGAAATCGCATGTTAAGTGAAATACGCCGTGTTTTACCTTACTAGAGTGGAGGAATGCAAAATAATTAAACATAATCATTCCCCCTCATGTGTATCGAACCCACAACCAATCGACAGTCAGACTGTGTCCCACTGAGCCACGATGTCCTCATCTATAGTATTGTAAAACTGCGTTTCAACCTTGCATTATTAGATAATTTATTATAATGATTACAATTTGTCGTGTTGTTCGTCCGAAGAGAATTGCTCATTGTGGACATTATTTTGACGCTATGATGGTACTGTTGACACTTGTTTCATTATACAAGCGGTAGTGTTGGGTTCGATTTACTTGAGATATAATTGTAAAGAAAAAAACCTTATTTATCCATATATTAATAAGTGAAAAAAAACTAGACTTCTTTTTATAGACGGTGGAGTATGAAATTTGGCATACTTTAAAGTTATGTGAAGAAGAAGTCAATATTCAAAAAAAATTATAATTTTTATTAATAGTGCATTAGAAATACATTAAATTAATAAAATACATGTATGTATGTATGTATGTATGTATGTATGTATGTATGCATGTATGTATGTATGCATGTACAAATACAAATACAAATAAAAATACAAATATTCTTTATTGCTTTATATATCATTAAGGATAATTTATATTTTAAATATTCTTTATTTATGGATAAATAAACATATAACATAGAAGTAGTAATAGCGTACAATAAGGCGGCCTTATCGCTTAAAGCGATCTCTTCCAGGCAACCTTTGGATATTGGATTTGTATAAAGTAGTGGTAGGCGGTGCACTAATCAGGATATTATTGTATGTATGTATGCATGTATGTATGTATGCATGTATGGATATATGTATGTATGTATATATTATTTATTTGTATTTAATTATTATTATTACATGTTACACATTCGTTTGACATACATCTTAGTATAAAGCAAAGCGTTTTAAAAATGTCAGCTTGGACCTCTAATTATAAAAAAAACGATAGAAGATGAAGATGTGAAGAAAAAGCTGTAGCCATCTTTTTATGAATATTGTGCGAATGGTGTATGAAATTTGGCATAGTTAAATTTTATATGAGAAGAAGTGTCAATATTTTCTTAAAGATATATAAATATCACTTACCATCACTCGGAGGATACAGTACAGCGTGGTCCACAGCGCCTTCAATCAAAATCCTTAACGTAGTGACCCCATTCTCTACTGGTATTCCAAGAGTTATTGCCTCTCCAGCTCCTCTCTTCACCAATAGCGTCTGAAGGAGAAAAATAAAATGTAGTGCGTGCGACTATAAACGAGACAGGTTGTGGGTTCGATTCCCACTCCAGAAAATGGATTTTTTTATTTCCTGGTTAACAAGGGTAACAAGGCAATTGTGTTCCGCCACTTGCTGAATGCCTCAATTCGGCAGAAAGTGGAGAACGGAGTGTCTTAACACTAGGTTCCTTCTGCCTACCCTGCTACAGCGTGAAGCTATTTATGTATGTATGTGTGTTATCTTCTTTAAGTTGCGGTACTTTGCTAGAAAGAATTTGCTAGAAAAGAATAGGAGAAGATATCATATACTTTTTGGGCAATAATTAAAAAGGAATGAGAATCCCCAATTTCAATTTTGAAAACTAATTATAATAAACTATGTACTAGTCACATATTTCTTTTAAGTTATTTTTCTGTGTCATTTTTTTGACTTACATCAAACATGTCAGCGCTGGGCAGTTCATTCAGTCTCGCTCGTCGTGGCTCAGCTGCAGGCTGCCATTGCTGCAGTTCTGCTTCAGAGGCGTAATTGCTAGATGTGTCGCTTTCCTGGAAATATATATTAAATATTAGTTTGGATTATTTTTTCTCTCTATGTGCCTAACGCCTGTCGTGGTGAAGAGGCACAAGCATGCGACTAAACTAAACGCGTCAGGTTGTGGGTTCGATTCCCACTACAGGAAATATAAAATTTAGTATTTTCATTTCTTGGGTTTGGTAACAAGACAAAGCGCGGCGTTGAGATTCGCCACTCAACGCGCAATGCCTCAATTTGTTGTTGGAACGGAAATGTTGAAAGAGAACGGAGTGTCTTAACACTAGGTTCTCTGGTTCCCTCTGTAGGCAGAGGTAGGCCCCGCTATATGCGGGATACCGCGTGAAGTTAAAAAAATCTACAGAAGACGGTTTCTAATCACAAAATTCTCAGGAAACGAAAACATTTTTAGAAAACGTATAAAAATTTGAACGCAGCGGGACTCGAACCGCGCCTCTTGGAAACCTTCGAAGCACACTGACCGCTAAGCCATGCGTTCTATATCCGGCTGCGTCGGAATTCTTATACGCATATTACAACTTATTTGTTTTGTAGAGAGATTTTTTCAAATTTCTGCTACCCAAAGATGATTGAAACAACTATCATTTGACGAGAGGTTTTCAAGAGGCGCGGGTTCGATTCCCGCTGCATTCAAATTTTTATACGTTTTCTAAATATGTTATTCGTTTCCTTAGTGTGTGATTAAAACTTCAAAACTTATACAAAAATACACAAAATACTAAATTTCTTAGGTGTCCAGTTGTTTTTTAACGCTTAATTTTCACGCAACCTCACAAGAAGTAAAATATGTAAGCACTTCGATGATAGAATTAGAATCTCTCTCTTTTTTTTAACTTCACGCTGTATCCCGCATATAGCAGGGTAGGCAGAGGGAACCAAAGAACCTAGTGTTAAGACACTCCATTCTCTTTCAATAATTCCGTTCCCCACTTTCCGCCGAATTGAGGCATTGCGTATTGAGTGGCGGAACTCAACGCCGCGCTTTGCCTTGTTACTAAACCTAAGAAATGAAAATACTAAATTTTACATTTCCTGGAGTGGGAATCGAACCCACAACCTGTCGCGTTTACAGTCGCACGCTTGTGCCGCTGCGCTACGACAGGCATTATATAGGTAGAATCTCTTAATTTAATTTTAGGAGAAACATTCTTAAGCGATTAAACTAACTTATTGTTATCGAGTAAACTGAAATATTCTGGATATTGCAGTATTTTCTACTCCATCTTTTGTATCCCAAATATATATCTAATTTATTACTCATTTAAGTTATAGAATGAGACGTATTTGGTATCACTACCAGAATGTTGTGTGTGTGTGCCTGTGCGTTTTTATATAGCAAACCATCGAGAATACTAAGTAATGCTAGGTAAGCACTTGAAGTGTAGACACAGTTAAAGTGTAATAGTGTACACGTGAATGCGTTAATAACGCATTGCGTAGTGACGTATATGTCACTTTGTATAAACATGGATGTCAAACCAAGGTAGTGTGTGTAACATTTATTTTATTAATTTAATACACCTTTTATGCATTATTTTAATAAAATATTAGCATTTTGCACTCTCTCTCTATATGAACTATAAGTGTGCCAAGTTTCATGCTCCTCCGTCTGCGTAATTTTCGTGAAAGGGGATCCAAAGTTTTTGCTTCACGTGTTTATATATGGATATCAAGTGTACACACTAGTCGATAGTAACATAATCGTCTTTTCGTCCTCCCTCTTCTCTTACCGTCCTCTCGTTCTCTCCGTGATTGTAAACGTGTTATTTTAAAACGGTTACAAGGCTTGACATATGAGGAAACTGAAAATCTCCTTACATTATACATGCAACTCACACAGCACATCGCACCCACACAGACACACACACACACGCACATACGCACATACGCACACACGCACACTCGCAGACATGCACACCTGTACACACGCACGCACACACACACAAACACGCGCGTGCGCATACGCGCACTCACACACACACACACACACACACGCACACACACAATATGTATGTTATTAAATTAAGTTAAACTTTAATATAATAATTAGTGTAATAGATCTTCTTTTATGTTGACTTAGAATTGTTAATTATATTTGTGGAGAAGGGCGTTAATGACTGCAACACAGTTCTCAACTATAGAAGTCATTATCGAATTTTATTTATGTGAATTCTACTCAAGTCCCAATAAAGATTATTATTATATTATTATATTATAATAAAAATTGCTTACCACAATTTGCAAAGAGTAAGGTAAAACTTCGCCCTCTGTATGGGATGAGACGTTCCTCAAGTCCTGCAAAGCTAGTTCTGATTCTGGTGACGGATGGTTAGGATCTGTCCATATTGTGTACACCTGGAACAGAAGTAATAGCTTTGTAATTTCTTTAATTTTCACTATTATTAAATTTATTGAAGATACGTTTGTTTTCATGATTGAAATCATAGGTTTCTCTCTAACTAGAAACTCCTGTAAAATGTATGTTATATTTTTAAGACAAATATTAATTTATAAAAATTGTAGGTAATAGTTACGCGATAAAATAATGTAATATATTCATATATAATTTTTAGCACCCATTTCAAAGACGGCATTAGTAGAATCTTTTAAAATATGGTTAGGTAGAGAGAGGAGCGTAGACAGCGGCGGTGAACGTTAATGCGCATTTTAAAGGGGCCCCTTAAACCTACACGTTGGGTCGTAAGTCCCAGGCACTCTCCAAACTCCTCTCTCTGCTACGCGATGGGCACCCGCACGGTGAATCCATGGTGCGCTAAGGAGTTTCTTCTCTTTTCTCTATATACAAGCAGAATGTAGTAACAATTCTGTATTCAGCAAAAAGAGGCAACTAAGTCCTTCGCTTTTTGGTTATTACAGAAACATTGCCTGAAGTTTCTTTAACTTTAATGCTTCATCTAATCGACATAAGTCAACATCTAACTTATTACATACATACATAGCTTCACGCTGTGTCCCGCATATAGCAGGGTAGGCAGAGGGAACCTAGTGTTAAGACACTTAATTTCCCACTTTCCGCCGAATTGAGGTATTGCGTGCTGAGTGGCGGAACTCAACGCCGCGCTTTTGCCTTGTTACCAAACCCTATAACTTATTAACATAAACGTTTTCTCGGAAGATATTTGTATCTACATTCGTCGTGTTCGGTCATGGTCACATTATGCCACGAAAGTGTCAATTTCAATATTTCCATATCGACGGTGCAAGTGTAAAAGTACAACATATAAAGTTGATTTAAAGATTTCTAACGTCTTAATTTTATAATAATTCAAAGAATATGACTTTTTTGAATAATTAATGTTTTGAATATTGATAATTTTTCTTTTGACCAATGGCGAAATTGCAGCAGTGGCGAGGCGTCCATACAACTCGATTCCCACCGACTTGCCTAAATTTTTAAAGTACACGTATGAGATCTAAACAAAAAGGTTGCCAGTAAAATGTGGCGTTCAAAAAACAAGGTGTAAGAGCTAAAAAAGTCGCCAGAAAAATATTGGGCATAAAAGTGCAAAAAAACAAGCTCTGACATCTTATACACCTTAAAAAAAGGTTACCAAAATTCCATAGTGAAATTACTAAATACCTTGACATTCTAATACCAGTTTCCCTAAATATATCGGCTTCCCTAAACATTACCGGCTTCCCTAAATATATATACCGGCTTCCCTAAATATACATCGGCTTCCCTTAATTTACCGGCTTGTCTAACTAAAATTTTCAGCCCTCGCTACTGAACCGTCGTATTATAGTCGTATATTAGTTATTCTTCTGTAAAGTTGTGACTTTGCACTATATCAGTTAACGTAGGACCTGTCTTTTTTTTTATATCGTCACGCAGTATCCCGCATATAGCAGGGTAGGCAGAGGGAATCCGAGAACCTAGTGTTAAGACGCTCCGTTCTCTTTCAACAAATCCTTGCTACCAAACCCAGAAAATGAAAATACTTCATTTCCTGGAGTGGGAATCGAACCCACAACCTGTCGCTTTACAGTCGCACACTTGTGCCTCTGCGCCACGACAGGCGTTGACAAGACCTGTCGATATATAAAAATGTAAACATACCTTCAATCTCTTCTCCACTAAAGCTCGTAACGCTAGTGGCAGTCTCTGAGGATCACCAGCTCCTTTGTCTGTTACAACGAAGAGGGCACTGTCATAGGGTACCAGTTTTGCAGCTGATGCTAAAGCCCTCATAGTACCGTCGTTGGTCGAGTCTGTGTATACACCCTGTGTAAAGAAAAGATTGGAAGAAATTATACAAAGCGTCTTTTTAAATATAATTAAAATGTGATAATAAAAAGAAATCCGACTTTAAAGAAAGTACATTTGTTACGAATAGCTCAAAAATTACTCGTCATTTCTTAACTAAGTTAGTCTAATTTAAATGGGACTATGACAAAAACACTAGCTATCATAGAACCAAGAATCATCAAAATTGGTTCAGGCAGTAAAAAGTTATGCGTTAATAATTAACAATTATTGTGGTAACATACAAAAAATACAGTGGAATTGATAATTTCGGTTTTGAAGTTGTTTTAAAATGGAGATCTTTTATTTTCGTCTATTACTAAGTATAATTTATGTTAGTAGGCTCCCAATACCTATATAGAACACAAACTTTTGTCACAATAGGAATGATATGCCTGATTATAAGACAAGCAACCTTAAATTCCATAATAAAAAGGACTTGGTACATCTATGCCAGGTCTTGGTACATTTTGGATGGTATCCAAGACATACTTCAAAAAGGAAGAAAAGAAAAATTCTCAATTTTATATTGATAATTGTTGTGGTCCAATTTAAATTTAGTTAAGATCTAACGAATAGTTTTTGAGTTATTCGTAATAATGTTACTTCTCAGTGCATTTACTTTGAAGTTGGGTTTCCTTTTTGTGTTAATATAGTTTGAGAAGACCATAGCCAATTATTTTTCTTAAAATATTATCTCAAACAGTTTATTATGTTTTAATTCTATGTATAACATTTTCATGGATGGTTAATGTATGAATGCTTTTGTAGACATCTGTTTCTTTTGTTTCCGAATTGTTGAATTCACATTTTGATACGGTTTTACGAATATTGTTAATTTTTCAACGTCTAAGGTCAAATACCGAGTGTGGAGGATTTTTTAAATTGATATGTTTTAAAAAGTTATTATTTATTTTAGTTAAGGTCTGTAGAAAGATTCCGACGAGATTTCAAGAAAAATTGGGGCAGTTCCCGTAGCCTAGGTTAGTGATAGTCGAGGAGGTGCACCGTGAGGTTTTAATGGTTATACGGCCAGTCTGGAGTTCCACATAACCCGTTCGAGTCCCCGATCAGGGATACGTAACGGATTTCCTCACGTAAAAAAAAAAGGTTGATAAAAAGATGAGAGATAAGTTCTTAACTAATTTGATATATCTTTTACTTAACTTATACTACTTCTTATATCTTTCTTTTATAAAACTGTGAATCGTGTAAGCAAATAATTGCTTAACTTACTTTGAATGTATTTCTTTTATGTGTGTTACCGCATATTTTTTTACTGGGCGAACCAAATTTGATGAATCTTTTCTTATATGATAGCTACTGCTTCTGATGTGGTCCCATTTACATTTAGTAAAGATCTGACAAGTAGTTTTTGCCTTATTATTGTTATTTTTTAGTCCATTTTATTCGAAGTCGCTTTTCTTTTTTTCAATCTTCATTATATGCTTGACAGTTGGACGATTGATAGAATTATTAAAAATTACATGTCAACAGGGTATGTTTAAACATTGATCGATGCAAGCGTGGGTTGACGGTTGACTCTTTTTTTAATATTTCTTCTTTTTTTTTAACTTCACGCTGTATCCCGCATATAGCAGGGTAGGCAGAGGGAACCTGAGAACCTAGTGTTAAGACACTCCGTTCTCTTACAACAATTCCGTTCCCCACTTTCCGCCGAGTTGAGGGAATTTTTCTTCTGTTTGAGTTCCCAATACAAATAATTATTCTTCCTACAACTAAAATAAACTATACGAGTATGTCTTATTTTATCAATACTTTAGAATTGTTTTATCATGAAAACAATTATTGCGTGAAACATTACATTTTAACCTATTGTATTTTTTTTCCACTGGTACCTCATAACTTTTTACTGCGTGAACCAAATTTGATGAATCTTTTTTTTATATGATAGCTATAGCTAGGTGCTTCTGATATGGTACCATTTAAATTTAGTTAAGATCTGACAAGTAGTTTTACGTAAAAATGTTACTTTTTAATTCTTTTTAAGTTTAATATCTTTTTATTATAAATATCACCATTGCTAATCTTTCACAACAATAGAATGCAACCTCTATTACGCAGTCAGTCCAGCGAAACCGAGTAACGTGTTTGAGATACACAAATCGATTGCCAAGGCCCTGCAAAGGTTTATTTGCGGAAGCTACTTTGTTTCTAACTTCAATAGCGTCCTCGTCGGTAGGTTCTAAGGTTTTGTCAACATTGTAGGTCATTTTTTTTTAAATTTTGTTTAGCAGCTTCACGCTTTTTTATATATACTTGGGTGGTCAGAGAGAGCCTAGTGCTAAGACACTCCCTTCTCTACTTTCTACCAGAAATCAAGATATTGTGGCGGAACTCAACGCCGTGCTTCGTATTACCGTAGTAGTGAAAATAACTGAAATGTAATAATTACCCGAATGGGAATGGAATCCACAACCAATCGGGCTTACAGTTAGACGGTGTCCCATCACTGTGGCTTCTATTTTATTAATACCTCTCCAATATTGACTTTCATCGTAGTTATCGCGTCCATTTACAAATATGTCAATTCTGCTACGATGATACCGATTTATGTGCTTTACTCCCAAGTAATATATAAACTTCACGCGGAATTCTTCGTGCGGGATAAACGCACATAGGAAAGTAGGCAGAGGGAACCTGAGAACCTAGTCTAAAGACCCTCCGTTCTATTAAGATTTGCAAAATCAAATCAAAAATCAAAATATTCTTTATTCAAATAGGCTATTACAAGCACTTTTAAATCGTCAATTTACAAAAGATGTCAGTCGTGTCAGTCCTAACGGAAGCTACCACCGGCTCGGAAGGCAGTTCTGCTGAGAAGAGCCGGCAACAAACTCAACAGTTGCACTTTTCAAATAAAATTTTATAATAAATTTACAGCAATGATAAGCCTCTTGAGCGAGCATCAACAGCATTTCATTCCACACATTAACATCTGTATAGTATTCTTGTACAGAATAATATACTTTCCTTAATAATATATCTTTAATTTCGATTTTGAATTTTTCAAATGGCAGGTCTGTAATTACTTGTGGAATTTTGTTATACATACGTATACCGTGTGACATAAACGATTTGTTCACCTTTTGAATTGCATTCCCCACTTTCCGATGAATTGAGTAAGCGGAACTCAACGCCGCGTTTTGCTTTGTTATCAATAATGTATATTAATATATAACATACCTGATATTTTGAGAGTAGTTTCGACAGCGCTTCAGACACGGCTCTGTCCCCATTGCCGTTGGTAGCAGGTTGTAAGTTGTGTCGTGATCTCCAATTGACTCCTAATAACAAAAGAGGATTTTTTATTTTTTCTTTTCTCTCTACTTTTAACTTTTTCATTAGAGAGAACGGAACATTTGTCTAGTATTTACACATACATACATACATAGCTTCATGCTGTATCCCGCATATAGAATGGGTAGGCAGAGGGAACCTAGTGTTAAGACACTCCATTCCCCACTTTCCGCCGAATTGAGGCATTGCTGGGTGGCGGAACACAACGCCGCGCTTTGCCTTGTTACCAAACCTAGGAAATGAAAAATTCCATTTCCTGGAGTGGGAATCGAACCCACAACCTGTCGAGCTTACAGTCGCACGCTTGTGCCTCTGCGCCACGACAGGTGTATTTAGATTTTAAATATTCGGTCAGCGCAAGAAATATGCTAAAAAGTAACTTAAAAAAGAATTGCTAGGCTTAAACCTTGTGGCCAATCAATATCAATTATATTTCTTAATTATATTTCGGGACAAAATAGTTTTTAAAATTGACGGAAATTTAAAGCCTTGTATCCACAAAACACATACGCGTAATCTATGTACAATGAGTAAAAACTGGAGAATGGAAACTGAAAAAAACTACGTAAAACATGCGAGATTATAGAAAAATAACGTATGATAAATTTCTTTAAATGAATTTAATAATGTCGTGTTTATTATTTAAATTTAATTTATAATATTAATAAACTTGTTGCAAGAGAACGGAGTGTCTTAACACTAGGTTCTCAGGTTCCCTCTGCCTACCCT
>JAKGSA010001715.1:0-11516 GCA_033558755.1 Philaethria dido | reverse complement strand
TATATATTAATAAATAATAACACTATTTGAGAAACTAAGGAATGACACATTATCTTAGCCAGAAAGGAGATTAGATGTGTGAAAAATATTATATTAACATCCGGACACATATTCAAATTTTCAAGCTAATCTATAGATAACAGACGATAAGAATTAGGTCAAAATAGTGTTGCTAGATTTTTCCACTTTTTTTACAATTTTATCTCCATATTCCTTATCAAGGCATGGGCAAAGAAAACTTAGTGACCTATCTCTCTACTTCCCTCCCGATAACAACCACTAAATATTTTCTTGTTATCTTTAATAATGCTACCATACCCCATTGATATTCAGATACAGGTGAAGTAATACAAAAGTGTGCAGAAAATGCAACTTGGCCAAGAAAAATTGTATATGGAAATCCTGTTTTCTTTTTGCCTCAAATCTTTTATTTAAATCCAGACTCGAACTCATTACCACCGCCAAATTAGACAGAATGAATCACAGATTTGTATGCAGTATTATCTTGTTGAATTAACTTATAATATTAAGTATTAACAAAATATTTAGAGAACTAAAAATTATTTTATGAAAGAGTATTTTTATTTATTTTTTTACAATTATCTTAGACGTCCTAGCAAAATGGACAGAGTCCGGACAAGGAGGAGACAGAAGAACACTGAGATCAATTCAAATTTTCATGAAAATTAGATACAAATCTTGGATCTATCTTGCGTTCTTAAGATGACTTATTTGAAGTTGATTTAGAGCTAACGTTTTGAAAATGCAATTTATCCAAGAAAAATTGTATGTATGGAAATCTGTTTCTTTCAATGCTTGTACCAATCCAGATTCGAAACTCAGCCACGCCAAATTAGACAGAATGAATCACAGATTTGTATACGGTATTTTTTTGCGTATTACAATTTATAACTTTCTGTTTATTTCGAAGAGGTAACCTTGTGCGGAGAACGTGATTCCATAATGTTCCGCTCCGCACGACTTGCAACGTAATATTTTTTACACGATTGATTTTGTGTTCCAATTTTAATATCATATCTTGATCACACAGAGATGTCGATTAAGTTTAAGTGGCTTTAAATCTTTTGGTAGTGCGGGTTCAAAACATTCGCAATTCTTTAGAATAAACTAATAAATTCGGCAAGAAGTTAGCCAAAGCGCGGAGCTGAGTTACGTTATAAGCGAGAAAAGAACAAAGTGTCAAACCCACTAGCTATGACAAGGAACATTTGGCGTATTGTAGCGCTGTTTCGTTTACAGTTGCTTCTATAACATAACTTAAGTTGTTTTTGATATTTCTACATCTGATATTAACGATCTGTTTTTTGTTCACAGGTAATTTCAATTGAATTAATATGCTTGCTGAAAAAAGGGTGTAGTGGGTAATGTACGTTTTGTTCTTATAGTTATATCTTTTAGCATTCAGCCTCTGTCTTATTTATTACACTGTCTCTATGAAGAGGGCACGTATGAAGAGGTTCATGACTGCGAACGAGGTGAAGGAAGTATACAGGGATCGTGGCGTTTAGCTCCGTTCTCTCTGACTTCACCACAGCGTGATATTCTAGAGTTGACAAGATCTAGACTAGAACCTAGTCCTAAATCTAGTCAATTCGTTTTGCGCCACTACTTTACTCTACTTTTGAATAATGGAAGCCAACATCGCTATCAACGCCTGTCGTGGTGCAGAGGCAAGTGGGGAACGGAATTGTTGAAAGAGAACGGAGTGTCTTAACACTAGGTTCTCTGGTTCCCTCTGCCTACCCTGCTATATGCGGGATACAGCGTGAAGTTAAAAACAAAAAACTTTACTCTACTTTTGAATAATGTAAGCTATTTTTTCAACCGGATTGACAAACATATATTATAAATACTATATATGTTTCACCTAGTTCCGTTTAGTAGTTTTTTCTTGACAGAGTTACATCCATCCATCCTCACAAACTTTTTCTTCGGATATTAGTTAAAATGACATATTAGTTAAAATGTCTTGCTTCGGTTGTTTCAGGCCTTTCATATTTTTTACGTAAAAATAAAAGATTTCATACATACAAGTAATATATCTCGTATATTGAAATGTTTATAATGTTCATATCAGAAATATCTGTTATTTCCTTCTTTAAGACAAGATTTTTGTACTACAGCACATATTTTTTTTTATGTTTCACGCTGTATCCCGCATATAGCAGGGTAGGCAGAGGGAACCTAAGAACCTAGTGTTAAGACACTCCGTTCCCCACTTTCCGTCGATTTGCTCTGCCTACGCTTCTATGTCCAGGATACAGTGTGAAGCTAAAAAAATAAAAATAAATAGTTTAAAAAACTATTAAACTACTAGCTGTTATCCTTGGCTTCGCTCGCGTAATCAATCGTAATCTATACGACATCCTATAATATAGTATCCTATGATATAGGGAGTAGCTAGATTGTCAATTTTTTGACACTCAATCATGTTCACCAAAACATATATTTTTATATTTTTTAATAAAAAGTATCCTATGTCCTTTTTCAAGCGCAGCGTTGAGTTCCGCCATTCAACACGCAATGCCTCAATCTAGCGGCAAGTGGGAAACGGATTTGTTGTAAGGTTCCCTCTGCCTACCCTGCTATATGCGGGATACAGCGTGAAGTTATAAAAAAAATAAAATAAATGTCCTTTTTAGTATTTCCAAGGATATGTGTACAATGTTTCATGATAATCGGTTCAGTAGTTTTGGTGTGAAAGCGTAACCAACAAACTTACATTCACGTTTATAATATTAGTAGGGATTGTGGTGTTCGACAACTAAGACGATATTAAGCAATCGCTTTACAAATATTTCAATCTTTTATACCTATTTTTGTCGCTTTTAAATTGAAATGAATTTCAAGAAGAGTCAGACCGTGACAAATATGGCTACGTGTCTGCCCAATTTGAGATTCGAACCTACGACCTTCCTATCTGACATTGGCTAATTTATTTCCTTGTCTGGCTTTGTGAGTAATTTAGTGATAAATCACTTTTGCTTATTGTACTTTTGAGGACATCGTGGCTTAGTGACTTTTGTGGATCCGATGTAGAGGTGTAGATTCAAATCAGTTTTGGAGGTATTATTAATTAATAAACGCCTATCGTGGCACAGAGGCACAAGCGTGCGACTGTAAACGCGACAGGTTGTTGGTTCAATTCCTACTCCAGGAAATGTAAAATTTAGTATTTTCGTTTCTTGGGTTTGGTAACAAGGCAAAGCGCGGCGTTGAGTTCCGCCACTCAACATGCAATGCCTTAATTTGGCGGAAAGTGGGGAACGGAATTGTTAAAAGAGAATGGAGTGTCTTAACACTAGGTTCTCTGGTTCCCTCTGCCTACCCTGCTATATGCGGGATACAGCGTGAAGTTAAAAAATAAATAAATAAAAAAATAAATAAATTATTATTTATTAATAAAAAAATAAATGAATAATTATTTTAGGCCATAGTGACGTAGTGTGATAGCGTCCGATTATAAGCGCGGAGGTTGTAGGTTCGATGTCCATCCGGGAAATGATTACAAAATTATTACAACAAAATCGTTTTTTTTTTTTATTGTTATTTTGAGAACATTGTGACGTAGTGACTTTAATTATGGTTGAGGAACCGAAGTAGAGTTGAGATATATGCGATAGGTGTACATTCAAATCCGTTTTGGGGAAGTATTATTAATTCTTTTAGGGCATAGTGTAGTAGTGGGGCGTTTGACTGTAATCGCAAAAGTTGTGTTGTGGGTTCGATTTTCAGGGAAATGATTATAAAATTATTACAACAAAATTATAATGCCTTTCGTGTCATGAGGCACAAGCTTGCGACGTGATGTGGGTTCGATTCCCACTCCAGGAAATGTAAAAGATTAGTGTTTTCATTTCCTGGGTTTGGTAAGTAAGCAAAGCGCGGCGTTGAGTTCCGCCATTCATTTCATTCACGCAATGCCTCAATTCGGCGGAAAGTGGGTAACGGAGTGTTTTAACACTAGGTTCTCAGGTTCTCTCTGCCTATCCTGCTATATACAGGATACAGCGTGAAGCTAAAAATAAATAATGTCATTTCTCTGCTTTTACATGCAATGGGTTGCAGTAGGAAAGTATAGAACGGAGTGTCTTAACACTATGTTCTCTCTGCTTACCCTGTTATGTGAATTCAATTACTAAGTAAAGTCATGACTGACTAAATGATAAACATCATTGTATAAGACGTAGGTATCATAATTACAAGTCAATTGAACTTACGTAACTTATTACGATTATAGATTTGTCGTAACACTAAAGCTTAATCGCGGTTTTGTCTGCGTGGCGTGTTAATAGATATTTTTTTCGTATAGCTTCACGCTGTATCACGCATATAGCAGGGTAGGCAGAGGGAACCTGGGAACCTAGTGTTAAGACTCTCCGTTCCCCATTAAATGTTTATAATTACATTATTTTAGCGGCGTTGTCACATAACACTCAATGTCTGGAATTCAGGCGACTTCATTCTGAGAGCGGTGAAATATATAGTCTTTATTATTTTTTAGCTTCACGCTGTATACCGCACATAGTAGGGTTGACAAAGGAAACCAGAGGACCTAGTGTTAAGACACTCCGTTCTCTTTTGAAACACACAACGTACACGCGAATCTACTTACTGCACATAGAAACATGACACGTGGCGTGTAGGGATGCGGGGAGTGTAGGGGAGTGCTGAGAGAGGAGAACGAGAAACTATTGCACATAGAAACATGACATGTGGCGTGTAGGAACGCGGGGAGTGTAGGGGAGTGCTGAGAGAGAACGAGAAACTACTGCACATAGAAACATGACATGTGGCGTATAAGGACGCGGGGAGTGTAGGGGAGTGCTGAGAGATTATTTCTCGAAATTTCAGTAAAGAACGGGATTTTAGATTTTTTAGTCCACAATAACAAAGTCGTGGGATATATCTAGGCTTATTATAAATCGTTTGAAGTTGTCGAAGCAACAATATCCTGCTTCTAGTATAATTATCATTAATTTTAATGAAATTCATAGTTGTAACATTAAGTGCTGTCTGTAAGTAGGTAAAGAATTAAAATGTATGGTGTTTTTGTTTACGACACTATAGTGGTGTAGTTAACATGTATCGACGGTGGAATTAATCGCGATAGTTCTGGGTTCATAGCCTATAAGTATTGCTTTTTTGTGGTTAGGAAGAATACGTAAATGTTTATTTTATGTTTGGAAGAAGAGTGGAGAATAGTGGAGAATAAGTTATACACCCATTAAATTATTAATAGAAATAGACAGTCATTATCTTTATACTTACAATTTGAAATAGTTACGTAAACTATTGTTATGGGTACAGGTTGAGAGTTCGATTCCCACTCCAGGAACTTTCCTGGGTTTTCAAGGACTTTCCTGGGTTTGGTAACAAGGCAAAGAGCGGCGTTGAGTTCCGCCACTTAGCACGCAATGCCTTAATTTGGCGGAAATTGGGGAACGGAGTCTCTTAACACTAAGTTCCCTCTGCCTACCCTGCTATATGCGGGATACAGCGTGAAGCTATGTATGTATGTATGTAAAAAAAAACAAACCATTAGAATCATAACCAACAATAACGATATCGGTCACATTTAGTCCTTCATCTGCCAAATCATTCCACACTCCCAGAGCTCTATTCAAAGCAAGAGGTCGCAAAGGCACAAGTATCCCCGCGGGAGGTCTCAGCCAAGAGTCTTCTAGCCAGGACTTGAGGGTGGAACTCTTGTTCTGAGCTGGTGGTGGTCGTGCCTTCTCCATGATTCTCTTGTCCAATGGCTCCTTTTCAGCTGTAAATAATTACTTTTTATGTGTTATTACTATTTATTATGTATGTACGTACTGACTTTAAGAAAGGAGGTATCAACAATTCGTCTGTACTTTTGAACGCCTGTCGTGACGCAGAGGCACAAGCGCGCGACTGTAAACGCGACAGGTAGTGGGTTCGATTCCTACTCCAGGAAATGTAAAATTTAGTATTTTCATTTCTTGGGTTTGGTAACAAGGCAAAGTGCGGTGTTGAGTTCCGCTACTCAACACGCAATGCCTCAATTCGGTGGAAAGTGGGGCACGGAATTGTTGAAAGAGAATGGAGTGTCTTAACACTAGATTTTCTGGTTCCTCCTGCCTACCCTGCTACATGCGGGATACAGCGTGAAGTTAAAAAAATGACAATTTTTTTGAGTTTATTTTTTATTGGGTGAACAAATTTTGATTATTCTTATTTTATATGATAGCTAGTGTTTCTCATGTGCTTCTATTTTATTAATTTTGGAGATTTAATGAGTAGTTTTTGAGTTATTCGTAATAATTTTATTTTTTAGAGTATTTCATTTGAAGTCTGCCATCTTTTTTTGTTAAAATTTATAAATATTATCGTTACCTTGGGTGAGAATCGAACCCATAGCCAATAGCGTTTAGCCAGATGCTACAATGGCTATTTTCCAACACGTACAAAAATACAGAGATATATAACACCACATTTTATTTGTCCACTTCATATATAGCAATAGAATATTGAAATAGGTAGATTAAGTTAAACTTTAGGGTCATTTTTTTCTTTGCTACACATGAAATGGAGAACAGAGAGTTAAGCCTCTATGTCTAATTGTTGCAAGATAGCAAGAACTAGTAATAACTAGTGGTGATGCGTTAACAACGCGTTGTCTTTAGCAATGTATGTATATGTCACTTTATATAAACATGAATGTGAAACCATGGTAGTGTGAGTAACATTTATTTTATTAATTTAATATACTTTTTATGCATTATTTAGAAAAAAAATAGCATTTTGCGCTTCTTCTCTATATAAACTATAAGTGTGCCAAGTTTCATGCTGCTACGTCCGCGTAATTTTCGTAAAAAAGGGTCCAAAATTTTTGCTTCACATATTTATATATAGATAAACATAGGTGGCGAGGGGTGAATATCTTAGTTAGGCAAGCTGGTAAAGTAAAGAAAGTCCATGTATATTTAGGGAAGCCGATATATATATATTTAGAGAAGCCGGTAATTTTTAGGGAAGCCGATATAGGAAGTGAACGTTTTTAGTAATATCACTATCGAATTTTGGCGATGACCTTTTTTTTAGGTCCCATACTTGTACTTTGAAAAGTTAGGCAAGCCGGTGGGAATCGAGTTGTATGGACGCCTCGCCAGTGATAGACATACTAACAAAAGTTACTACTTTTTACATACATATTGTTTAACGTAAGCATGTTAATATCTTATTGTAAATAGTTCATAGTTTAGTCATTATTTTTTATGACTGTCTTTTACTGTTTCATTTATGCGGAGATGCAATTAAATGAGCGTATTAGTACTATCAGCGTAGGAGGATAGTAATGAGTTCGATTCTCATTGGATTCCCGTAGGCTTTTTTTGGCTTCACGCTGTATCCCGCATATAGCAGGGTAGGCAGAGGGAATCTGAGAACATAATGTTAAGACACTCCGTTCTGTTAAGATTTCCGTTCCCTACTTTTCGCGGAATTGACGCATTGTGTGCTAAGTGGCGGAACTCAACGCCGCCCTTTGCTTTGTTTAAGATTAAATTACCTTGAGTTTTCTTGTATTTTTATTTTTTTTATAATGCTAGTCACATATTTGTGATAAAATAATATATTTTCAGAAAAAGTATAAAAAATTAGTGTAGCGGGACTCGAATCTGCAATTCTCGGAAACCATTTAAGCGTTCTTACCACTAAGCCATATTTTCATTTCCCTCTTTCTACCCTGCTGAGCAGACAACAACGTAAAGCTCTAAATAAATATATATTTATAGAAAATAAGATTTAAACAAAAAAAATATCGATTTCAAATAAAATATTTACTTAAAAGTTATTTATTTATTTTATTTATTACGAATAACTGACGAGACATTTGTCTAGTGACGTAAAGAACGTCACGTAAAGAAATACAGTCGAATTTAAAACGTCCACCTTTTCTTTAAATCGGTTAAATACTATATAATTTAGTATTTCTATATGTTCTCTAAGAGAATCTAGATTTTATAATTGTTTAGGTAAAACTAACTTTCAGTCTTAGGACTTCTCTGTCCTGTGCTCTCATAGTCCTCGTCAGTGAGTCTGGTGTCCTCGTCCATTGAGCCTGTAGTACCTTTAGGCTCGTACTGAAATAAAGTAATAATAATTAGTTACATAGACAGACCAACAGCGTCTTATTATGAGTTCAAGTGGTCGTGGGTTCGATTTGGACTCGGAAGACTGATTATATTTAAAATAATTTTATTTTTATTTATCCGGTCCGGTAAGACAAAACGCGGCGTTGGGTTCCGCCACTCATTACGCAATGTTTTAAAAACGGATTCGGAAAGAGTAAAATAAAGTGTCTTGAATAGTTTTTCTACATACATACATAGCTTAACGCTGTATCCCGCATACAGCAGGATAGGCAGAGGGAACCTAGCGTTAAGACACTCCGTTCCCCACTTTCCACCGAATTGAGGCATTGCCTGCTGAGTGGCGGAACTCAACGCCGCGCTTTGCCTTCTTACCAGTGCGAGGAATTGAATAAATATTTCCTGGAGTGAGAATCGAATCCACAACCTGTCGCGCTTACAGTCACACGCTTGTGCCTCTGCGCCACGACAGGCATTAAAATTTGATAGGGCTTTGAAATTAGTTTTTTCATACTTTTTTTATTTTTATAGCATCATTTTTCTTTCCACTTTCCTTTTATGTTAAAGGCTACTACGTACTATATCCAACAATAACGGATAAATTCAATTATTTCATTCTCCCAAAGGGAATCGAACCTGTTTCCATAGAACACGGTTAGTAATTTCCCCACTGCACCACAATGGTGGTGGTGTGACTTAACAAGTGGTATTTCAAATATTTATATGTCAAATTACATATTTGCTAGTTGCTTTATATTATGTAAGTATAGAAATCGCGTAATCACGACCACGACTCCGAGATTATTGTAAAATACACTTAGTACATTAAAAAATAGACAGTCGTGGCTCAGTGGCACAAGCGTGCGACTGTAAACGCGACAGATTGTGGGTTCATACACACTACAGAACAACAATTCAACAACAACAATTTAACAATACAATTCTTCAGAACACAACCCATTATACAAGCGGTAGAACACGCACAAGGAAGCAAAGTCTCTCCTTAGACTTAAGTGCTCGATACCGCTTGTGAGTGTGGGATCATCGACAAGTCTCACCGCTCGTCTTTGAACCGAGTCAAAAGGTCGACGCGACAGGTTGTGGGTTCATACACACTACAGGGAATAAAAATATTCAATAATATTTTGTGTTTTCATTTCCTCGCTCTGGTAATAAGGGAAAGCGCGGCGTTTAGTTCCGCTACTCGGCACGCAATGCCTCAATTCGGCGGATAATGGGGAACGGAAACCATAACAGAACGGAGTGTCTGAACACTAGGTTCTCACGTTCCCTTTGTCTAACCTTCTATGCCCCAGAATGGGAGGGAATTGAATCCCAATAAATTGCGTTTACAGTCAGATGTTTGCCCACTGCGTCATGATGGTTTCTTGTCATAATTGAGTATAGTTGGGAAGGTAGTAATATATATACAACGCAAAATATTATGTAGAAATGAACATAATTTTCAAGGTTTGGCAAAGCGCGGCGTTGAGTTCCGCCACTCAACACGCAATGCCTGAATATGACGGAAAGTGGGGAACGCATTTGTTGAAAGAGAACGGAGTCTCTTAACACTAGGTTCTCAGGTTCCCTCTGCCTACCCTGCTATATGCGGGATACAGCGTGAAGTTAAAAAAAAGAAAGAAAATAAAAGATGGTTAGAGATAACCTGAGGCCAAGGCACTCCTTTCTCCACTTTCCGCCCAAAGTACACAACAGCCGCATAATGTACCATATAGTGATGGAACTCAACGCCGCGCATTATTATATATATCTACTTTATGAATATAAACATGTTTCCTGCGTCGGATTCAAATTCACGGTATCTCTTTTTTTAACTTCACGCTGTATCCCGCATGTAGTAGGGTAGACAAAACCCCCGTTTCCCACTCTCGCTATCGGTATTTTATATCTCCACTATCATGTCAAAGATGAACCGCCAAATATCTACTGATGTGTTCCGGTTCGATGGCATGTAAGCCAGGTTTTTTCCTTTCCCAACTACCCTATATCCCCATATATATCCCCAGAATGTGGTGGTTCCGATAGTGTACTACTACATTGTCCTCCCCTTCCATCTGTATCGTCTAGGTAGACAACGCATTTACAACATCTCTGGTGTTGTAGATGTCTTTGGGCGAAGGTAGCCATCAGGTGGTCCTTCTGCTCGTTTACCATATTAATCCATAAAAAAAAAAGATTATATAATAAATAGAATAAACATACCTGGCTGTATCCGTTTTGATTGTAAACGTCGTCCACACCTCTGTAAACATCATTATCTACAGGCACAGTATAACTGGTCTCAGTAACATCTTGTGTGGTCGACACTTCATCTTCTCTTCTCTCGTCTTGATTTTCTATTGTAGAAGCTTCTGTAGTATAAACTCTATCTAACTCTTTAGATTCTTCTTTGGTCACGTTGTAATCTTCTCTTGCGTCGACATTGGCATTAATATCTATTATATCGTCAAAAGCAACTCTCACACCATCTTCTGTTATCTCTGGTTCTGATTTGTCTATGTCTTCAACAACTTTATCAAAATTATCACAGTTTATTTTTATAACTAGATTCACTATAACTAATATTGTTAATTTCATACTTTGATTGGTTTTTAATGCCATTTTTTTTAATTGGTTGCACTCATTTTTTTTAATATGTTCAGTTGGGTGTGGTTTCTGTAAGGAAATTATATTGAATTAGTCGGAATATTGGGAAGTGTCATAATATTTGTTGTAACTTTAAAACGCTTGTCGTGACGCAGAGGCACAAAGGTGCGACCGCAAACGCGACAGGTTGTGAGTTCGATTTCCACTCCAGGAAATGAATTTTATCATTTCCTGGATTTGGTAACAAGGCAAAGCGCGGCGTTGAGTTCCGCCACTCAGCACGCAATGCCTCAATTCGGCGGAAAGTGGGGAAATGGACTTTTTAATCTTCTAAAATATCATATTGATACACGAAGCATGTGAAATAAAAAAAAAATATACCGTATATTTAACCTATGCCCTCTATAAAAATAAATAACTTTACTGAAATCTAAAAATAAACCTTGACACACAAGTTCAATGCCAATCTTACTATTATTATAAATGCGAAAGTTTGTGTGTATGTATGTTTGTTAGTCTTTTACGCAAACACTACTGAACGTATGTTTTCTTTTTTCTTTTTTTCTTTTTTTAACTTCACGCTGTATTCCGCATAAAGCGGGGTAGGCAGTAGGAAACAGAGAATCTAGTGTTAAGCCACTCCATTCTCTTTCAACATTTCCGTTCCCCACTTTCCGCCAAATTGAGGCATTGCGTGTTGAGTGGCGGAACTCAACGCCGCGCTTTGCCTTTTTACCAAACCCAAGAAATGAAAATACTAAA
>JAKGSA010001714.1:0-42130 GCA_033558755.1 Philaethria dido | reverse complement strand
GAGTGTCAAGAGACACCTTTCTCCGCTTTTCTATTGAATTTGAGATGTTTTGTGTAAAATGATGGAATTCAACTACACTCTTTGTTTTAGCATAACTGGGAAATAAAAATAGCTAATATTAACACTCCCCTGAAAGGCAATCGAACCTATTATACAAGCTCATTATATCCTCTATTATATCCTCTAGTACATTTTAATATAATTCTAAATTATTTTAATATTATGTACTATACTCGTAGACGAAAATTCTGATCATTCCACAAAATAAAAACCTTACTTCAAACAACTCAAATCTTAGTTGTTTAATAAAAAAACATCAAGCTGCCTAATCTCCAAACAATCAATCAATTAGGGAAAGCCCCTGATAATATTTTTTAATTTGCTTCAGAAGCAGGGCAAGTCTTTATAACTTCTCAAAATATTTTACTAGTTAAAAATAAACCTTATTCTCTTGTATTAGAGTTTAAATTGCAATATTATTATTTTATATGATTTTCTAATGAACAAATTTTATGTTAATATTCGGTTTCCCTCTAAATTTCCTTACATACTTTGCCTTAGTGTAACTTATTCATTTAGTGGTTACTATCATATGTTATAAGTATTATTATCAGCCTCACGCTTTTTTCCGTATACTAGTGTCCCCGTAAATGCGTTAATAACACATTTCGTAGTGACGTATATGTCACTTTATATAAACATGTCTGTCAAACCATGGTAGTGTGTGATACATTTATTTTATTAATTTAATATACCTTTTATGCATTATTTAAAAAAAATATTAGCATTTTGCACTCCTTCTCTATATAAACTATAAGTGTGCCAAGTTTCATGCTCCTTCGTCCGCGTAATTTTCGTAAAAAGGCATCCAAAGTTTTTGCTTCTCGTAATTATATATAGATTTAGAGACTAGTGTCAAGATTCTCCTTCCTTCGTTTTTGGTCTGAATTTGAGAAATTGCGTGTTGTTTAGCGAAACTCAACGCCGCGCTTTACCTTACCAGAGCGGGGAAACGAAAACAAATTAAATATAACCCCGAACGGGAATCGAATGGCAAAGCGCGGCGTTGAGTTCCGCCACTCAGCACGCAATGTCTCAATTCGGCGGAAAGCTGGGGACGGAATTGTAGAAAGAGAATGGAATGTCTTAACACTAGGTTCTCTGGTTCCCTCTACCTACCCCGCTACATGCGGGATACAGCGTGAAGTTGAAAAAAAAAAGAGAATCGAACTAACAACTACTCAGTCTTACAGATAGAAAGTGTAATTATAAAATAACATTTTTACAAAGTTAAAAGTAACAACGTCTATGTTCTAACTTCTATTGTATGAAGAGTTTCTCAGTTTCTATTGTTAATGATCTGGAAGTTCAACAAAAGGCATGATATGTACTTCGTTTGTATCTAAATTTTTCTTTGAAATCTCTATCGTATATAATATTAATTAATAAAAATATTTCTTGTTATTTAACTAAAAATTATCAAAAATACGTTTTATTACTTAAGCCATACTTTACGTAGTTCTTCAAGTTGACATACATACGTATACGCTAACATAAAATTATAGAATATATTTGGGATATAATAGGTACTAGGCTAGCCTTTCAATATGAGTAAGTACATCATTGTAGATTCGAGATTACTTTACTATTCAATATACCAAAACGCGGAGATGTTTACCCATTTAATTACTGATAGTAGAGTTTTTTTATATTCACATAATTTTTTTTAACTTCATGTATTTTGCACTTTATTGGGTGGGATAGAATAAAAAAACTCCTTTCTACTGTTTCTCTCTTTGACTATTCCTCTTTTAATGGAGTTAATATGTATTTTAAATTGGTCTAGACTACACATAGTTTGCAAGTCCCAGACACTGTTTAGGCACTTGTTTTGAAACAGCATTAGAATTTATATTTATGACGTTAACCTGTCATTTATTATTTTAATTTTTTTTTTTAATTTCATGCTGTATCCCATATATAGCAGGGTAGGCAGAGGGAACCTGAGAACCTAATGTTAAGCCACTGTGTTCTCTTACAACAATTCCGTTCCCCACTTTCCGCCGAATTGAGGCTCTGCATGTTGAGTGGCGGAACTCAACGCCGCACTTTGCTTTGTTACCAAACCCAGAAAACAAAAACACTAACATTTCCTGGAGTGGGAGTCGAACCCACAACCTACCGCGTTTACAGTCGCACGCTTGTGCCTCTGCGCCACGACATTTTAATTTTATTTGGTAAAACAAAACGCGGCGTTATGTTCCGCCAAACAATAGTCAATATCCAACAGCATTAGACAAAAACTAGAAAACGGAGTGTTTTAACATTAAACCTGATTCTTAAAGATTTATGGTAACCAAAAAAATATATACATCGTGAAGCACGTTCTATTTACACCAAAATGACAGATTTATACGTTATTATTACCACATTCCATATCGCAACCATTGATATCCTCATTACTGACGCCATAAGGCGAGGATCAGAAGCAAATCCTTTTTTCTTTGGTGACCCACATTTCGATATTTCATATTACCAAAGGCGGCCCAATATTATGTTAACAGTTATGGATGGCTCAAGATTGATTAACGCTACTTTAGACTTGTCCTGGGATATAATATATGTGTCGATTTTTGGTTGTTTAGACAAAAATAAATAAAATTATATTCTTATAATAAGATAAACTAGTGTCCCCGTTGACGCGTTAATAACGCGTTGTTTTTAGCAATGTATATGTCACTTTATATAAACATGGATATCAAACCATGGTAGTGTGTGTAATATTTATTTTGTTAATTTAATATATTTTTTATACATTATTTAAAAAAAAATTTAGTATTCTGCACTCCTCTATATAAACTATAAGTATGCCAAATTTCATGCTCCTCCGTTCCTGTAATTTTCGTAAAAAGGCATACAAAGTTTCTGCTTCTCGTATTTATATATAGATATTATTACATAATAAATATGATTAAAGCTTAAGCTATTTTGATTTGTGGTCATACTGCAGTGGGGTAGTGTTTGAGTGCAAATGTGATTAGTTGTGGGTTCGATTTCCACTCAAGGATTATATTTAAATTATTTTCATTTCTCCAATTGTAAGATAATTAAAGTTTTTGTTCTCACAGTTAAAACTGAAAACACTTTGGAATAATAAGAAGTTCAGATAGCATGAATTAAATTTATTAAAGATCTCACGGGTACTTTTTAAGTTATTCGTGAGTGTATTATGTCAAATTCAATTATTCATTTCATTAAAAGTTGGTTTTTATTTCATTTTTTGTTGAAATTTCAATTAGAAATGACTGTAACTAGAAGTCGAACCCACAATTATTGCGTTGAGTACTACAGTAACAAGTGATACAACTATTTATTAGTATTTATATAACTCACTATTACGTCACAATAAAACGACTATGAATACTCATTTCATATAAGGGTCATATGTGTTGACGAAGGTTTGACAAATTCATACATCTGCTTTTATTGATTAAGCAACCTTGAAGGTATTCTAACATTTATATAGTTAACAGTGTTAGTAATATTTTCTTATATATTTACGACTAAAAGAACCCGTAAAAAATAGAGGCCATTCCGGCTCAGTGGGAGAATGACTGAATGAACACACTATAGTTATGAATTCGATCGCCATTCAGAAGAAAGATTCAAATTCAGTTATTATCGTTTTCTAGTAATACCAACCAAAAACCAATAAAAATCTTAGCTTCACGGTGTATCCCGCACATAGCAGGGTAGATAGAAGGAATCAGAGAACCTAGTTTTAAGACACTCCGTTCTCTTTTAACCTTTATGTTTACTGCTTTCCGCCGAATTGAGGTATTGCATGCTGGGTGGCGGAACTTAACGCCGCGCTTTGCCTTGTTACCAGAGCGAGGAAATGAAAATACTAATATTAATATTTTCATTTCCTGGAATGGTTGACAGTCGCACGCTTGTGTCTTTGCTCCACGACAGGATTCAAAAACTCATGTTTTTTAATTATGTAAACCAAAGGCCAAACAAAAGCTGTTTGTTAATATTTCAGCATTCATTTCGTAAGTGCTCTATAAATTACGGTCACGAACTTTCTATTTATACTCAATACATTTTAATTATCCAATTAGTCAGTCAGTGATGTATTACCGTGGAATCTACGAATAGCATGTCTTAAACATTCGTATCACGTGTCTTTAAATTGTTAAGATCTTATCAATTTTGATTTCAAAGATCAGGTAATAAATATCCTATAAAAAACATAAATGTGAAAATGGGAGTCAAGTTCAATGAGACCTGATTATCCAGTTGGCTAATAAAATGATTGAGATACAAGTGAATACCGATTTTCCATATATAACTCTAAAATTAGTAAATTAATTAAACCTAAAGGTTTCATTTGCCTAATTTAACATACAAGTTATAATATTTTATTAACAATGAAACATAAAAATATCGTTAATTATTCTTTATATTTTATAAATGGGTAAATAACTTATACATAATATGTTAAACGGAAGTTACTGTGTTCATATTTTAAATAATTAGTGAATTGAATATCGATTAAAAAAAAATATATAATTAGTGAATTGAATATCAATTTTTAAACTTCAATATTTCAATAAGCTCTACACCTTCTATCTATTATCTATAAAAAAAATTGAAATTCTAGTTTATCTATACATGTTAACACAAAAATCAAATTTCATACTTACTTATTAAATACATTTGCATCAAAATGGTTTTAAATTGTTCGTGTAAGATTACTTCAGAACGCTGCGACTACGTCACTAGAGGAACTTGGCTTGACATGGCGCCACGTATCTAGATTAATTGATCGTACATGTTTTTAATGTTTGTTTCTATATGATCGTAATATTGATTGCAATAAAATAAATTGCAATCGTGAGAAAAAAGTTTTTATGATATTCTTTTTAAATATATATTAGAAAAAATACCTATTTTTTATTATATCTATTTCACTTTCACGCAGAATGTACTTAAAGAAACAGAACCTAATGTACAAAGTGCGCCACTTTAAATTTAGTAGTACATATGTATGCACCATTATTTTGTTTTGCAAAGGGGTTGCTTTTTTGAATGCTAAGCTTTGTGATAGTACTCTAGAACACAGTCATGAAAATGAATTAAAAAAATATTTTTATTTAAAAATATAGATGTTTTAAATATTGTTTTTTTTATATCTATATATAAATACGTGAAGCAAAATCATACCCCTTTTTACGAAAATTACGCGGACGGAGGAGCATGAAATTTGACACACTTATAGTTTATATAGAGGAGTGCAGAATGCTAATATTTTTTTAAATAAAAAGTATATTGAATTAGTAAAATAAATGTTACACACACTACAGAGGTTTGACATCCATGTTTATATAAAGTGACATATACATATAATGCTAAAGACAACGCGTTGTTAACGCATCAACGGGGACACTAGTATTGATAAAATGATAAACGAAGTGTCATTTTATTCAAGTGTCAAAATGCCGAAATAATAGTAAAAAAAAACAAAAAAAACCTTTATCTATATCTTAACTGATCTCGATATGATAGTATTTTTTCTTGGTAAATAAAGATGTATTTCCAGTATATAAGTACATAAACATACACTTTCCACTTCCCACCTATGTAGAGATTAACATGATGGATAGCGGAGCCTACCTACCCTTTTCATCTAAACCAAAGTCAGCAAAACCCGTATAAAAACTTTTGCTTGCTAGAACTTAAAGACACAACCATTACGTAAAAAATGATGTCAGCTGCTCTATGGCACCTACCGCTTGGAATATACCCGTAATTGTTAATTTAATAGAAATTTTAGGGAAACATTCTACAAAGCGAACGGAGGACTATGAAATATGGCTTAGTTTAGGTATATATTTTTTTTAGCTTCACGCTGTATCCCGCACATAGCAGTATAGGCAGAAGGAACTTGAAAACCTAGTGTTAAAACACTCCGTTCTCTTTTTAACATTCCTATTCCCCACTTTCCGCCAAATTGAAGCAATGAGTGCTGAGTGGCGGAACTGAACTGCTTTGTTACCACACCGGGGAAATGAAAATACTAAATGTTACATAATATTCTTCATTTCCTGGTATGGTAATTGAACCCACAACCTGTCGCGTTTACAGTTGCACACTTGTGCCTCTGCGCCACGACTGGCCACTAGTAGATATTAGATAATATATATCTCTTGCGCTGGAGTAAATGATTACATTAGTATGTGTAACACGTTCCGAATGAGCTTAAAATGTAGATTCCCACGATTCTATGATAATTTTTCTCACAGTAGCTTTCGTTTTATCAATAAAATACCACCATAATATCCACCTAAGCTTTGTATAAATAAGCAATATATAGAGGTCATGGTAGTATGTACTTTTAAAATAAGTGTCATTAAATAAATATATATGAAGCTAAAAAAACAGCTTCACGCTTTATTCCGCATAGTAGACAAAACAAAAAATCACTCCGTTCTCTGTTTTTTAAATTCGTGACATTGTGTATTGAGTGGCGGAACTTAACGCCGCGCTTTGTCTTACCAGAGCAGGAAAATGGACGAAAATATAAATATAATAAATTCCCCCGAATTGGACTCGTACGCACTACCATTTTATTTTACAGTCAGACGCTTTCCCATTGCGCCACGATGGCCTTAAAATTTTATTATAAATATTATAATATTAAAGTTATTCTGCTTCATACTTTCTCCTGCACGTATTAGAAAGATCCTAGTATTATAAGAGCAAAAGACACGAGCAAGTGTGAGCCCGTGGATGTAATTTAATTCATAAAAAAAAGTAAGATGCTCCGTGCAACGTACTCAACAAATCTGTTGAGTAAGTGAATAAAAAATTCCTCGTTGCTTTTTATCTTGCCAAAGGGGGAAAATGAAAATTATAATCATTCACTCATTATTCATCATTCATTCATTTAGTGACAAAGCAAAGTGCGGCATTGAGTTCCGCCACTCAGCACGCAATGCCTTAATTCGGTGTAAAGTGGGGAATTGAGTGTCTTAACACTAGGTTCCCTCTGCCTACCCTGCTATTTGCGGGATACAGCGTTAAGCTATGTATAATCATTCACCAGAGTGAAGATATATCTAACTAATGGTAATACAAATAATTAATTTTGTTTACCGTCAAATGCTATACTGCACCACGATGTCTTCAATACTTAGGTAATATTATAGACTTTTCATGACATATTTGATAAGAATTTCAGAATTTCCACGTGTAAAGTCTATCATTGTTTCAATTAACTGTAACGAGGCACATAGTTAATTGAATAACAACATAAAATAACTCGCAAGAACTAAAGTTCAGCTTACTAATTAATAACCTATTCATATACTTTAACTCATGATGTAGCAGCTAGGTCTGAATGGACAAGGTAATAGTCATATATATATATATATATATATATATATATATATATATATATTGCTTCACACTGAATCTTGTATATAGCAGGGTATGCAGAAGGAACCTGAGAGCCTAGTGCTAAGACACTCCGTTCCACACTTTCCGCCGAATTAAGGCATTGCGTGCTGAGTAGCGGTACTCAACGCCGCGCTTTGCTTTGTTACCAAACCCACCAAATGAAAATACTTAACTTTTACACATTTCTTGGCCTTAGAAAGCTGAAGCATGTAGACTCCTTGAGGAGTGCAGGGGAGCACTTAGAAAGTATTTCTAGAAATTTCTACAAACGGGGGAAAACGAGATTTTAGGTCTTATAGTCCACGCAAACGAAGTCCCAGGATCATCTAGGTTATAATGTATACGGTCTAGATAAAAGGCGGACGCATTAATCCGGAGTATCCAAAAATGAAAAAAAAATAAATAATGAAAAATGATTTTAAAAAACACATTGCTATGCAGTAAACTGCTTAACAGAACAGGCAGACACTCCGTTACCTCAACTTGAAATGAACCCACAACTCTCGCGTGTACCATAAGAAGTTTTTCTACTGTGCCAGTACCTGTCTTTAATTAATCTTTTGCCAATTTGCCAAAAATAATAAATTAATCTAAGTATAAAGTTAATTAATTTAAAACGATCATAAGTGTCTTAAAAATTAAATGACAGCTTAACAAATAGGAAGTATACAATTGTCAGCAGAATTTATTTTCAAGTAGCTTTCTAAAGCACGTTACTAACTCAAAACAAAAGAGCTTTGATATTTATTTCATTAAGTTAATTCGTTTTAATTTGATTTAATTATTTTAGTTCTAAGATGGTAAAAAATAATATTTCTATTTGTAATAGGATAGTGTTAGGAACTGCTTTCTCTCTCTTTACTTTCGAAAACATTACGTATTCAGTGGTGGAGCTCAATGCAACGTTTTGCTTAATGAAATTGCAGAGAAAACCTAGTGTAACCTACTCCATCCACCTTCCACCTGAATTCGCGAAATAAAGTGTTGAGTGGCGAGACTCTACGCAGCTTTGTCTTTTGAGAGCAAAGAAATAAATAATTTATACCGACATAATTATTCCACTGAGAGGTTATCGAACCCATAAACGTCTTTAAAATCAACGTTATTTCCACTGAGCTGCGACGCAGCTAATATTTTTATGGTATTTTTATAATGTTGACAACTTGACACTACATGATGACGTACACATATATATATATATATATATATATATATACATACATATAAAACACTTGCGTGACTGACAGTGACAAAATAGGCGAAATTATTTACCATACAAAGATATAATTTGGCATGTAGACTCCTAAGGAAATAAGGATCACTGAGAGAGGATTTTCCGAAATAACTAAAAAAAAACGGAAAAAATATGATTTTAGATTTTGTATTCAACGCAAACAAAGTGGCGGGATACAACTAGTACCATATAAAAATATTAAAGACATTTCCAAATTTGGAAAACATTCGTTGAAAAGTTAAATAGATTAGAGGCTAGAGAGCCTCGAAGATCAATACATACCCTTGACCCTACGAAGTATCATCAACCCTTTTGCCCGTTAAGAGCTTTTACAAATCAAGGTAAATTATATTTAAGTGTCATTCCAAGATATTATTTCTTTCAGTTGCATTATATGACCAATAGCATATATCCTGTAATTTGATAATAAATAGAGTGACTGGCAAAGCGATAAACAAGTAGAAAGAGGTGATAGAAGAATCGATATGGTGAAATTACATTTTCAAGATATTGGCTATTCAAAGATATTCTTCTCGATACCATCTTGTACTATAAAAAAGCTCAGAAAAATAATTATGTGTGTTTTCTTAACATTTTAAACTTTAATCTGTTATCAAAATATATTCTTATCGAATTTAGACTATTTTATTAGTGAGTCTAATATTGTTTATGAAATAGAAATCAAATTGCCAAAACTTTATCTTACTAGAGTTAATTGAATTACGACCGAAAATAAAATATGAAAATTTGAGGCAATCGTGGCGCAGTGGGACAGCGTCTGACTCTAAATACGATTGCTTGTGGATTGAATCCTGATTTGAAAGAACAAACGAGGCTAAATATAGTTATATTTCAAATATTTTCATTTCTTTACTCAGGTAAGACAAATAGCATTGAAATTCACCACTTTAGACAGAATTTCTTGACATTTTTTTTAGCTTCACGCTGTATCCCGCATATACCAGGGTAGGCAGAGGGATCATGAGAACCTAATGTTAAAACACTCCGTTCCCCACTTTATGTCGAATTGAGGTATCGCGTCCTGAGTGGCGGAACATATCTTGACTTAAGAGTAGAAAATGGGAAACGGAGTGTTTTGACACTACTCTCTGTTACTAGCCTGCTTTGCAGGAAGAAAGTGTGAAATTGAAAAAAAAGAAACAAAATTTGAACTCATACCCCCCAGCTTACTCAAGCTGAGTCACAACATTTTTGTTTATAATACAAAAACAATACAAAAAACGTAATGACAGTGCATTAGTATAAATAAAAAATCCAAGACCGTTTCGTAAGTGGGTTACGCGGCTAATACATCGATCATCCCCACATCGGCTTCAACAATTTAAATTGCCCCGAGTAATAAGACGAACTCGTTTATTTGTCAACGACGTTAGCTACGTTGTTTACCACTTCAAAATTGCAGGAAATTGCACGCTTACAGACATATCTCTGATATAGTGATTTATTACACTGATGCGCGTGTTTATTTATTTATTTTTTTAATTTAGCTTCACGCTATATCCCAAATATAGCAGAGTAGGCAGAGGGAACCTGAGAACCTAGTGTTAAGACACTCCGTTCCCCACTTTCCACCGAATTCAGGCATTGCATACTGAGTGGCGGAACTCAACGCCGCGCTTTGCCTTGTTACTAGACCCAGGAAAATGAAAATACAATGTTCATTTCCTGGAGTGGAAATCGAACCAACAACCTGTCGCGTTTACAACTGCTTGTGCCTCTGTGCCACGACAGGCGCTTAATTGATTTTAAATTGACTAATTTTTAACCGACTTCCAAAAAGAAGCATGTTCTCAACTCGACTGTACTTTTTAATGTATGTTACCGCATACATTTTTACTGGATAACCCAATCATGATGATTTTTTTTTATAATTATGATGGGTAATGCTTTTGATGTGGTCCCATTTCAATTTAGTTAAAATCTAATGAGTAGTTTTTGAGTTATTCGTAACAATTTTATTTTTGGTAATTTTGTTTAATGTCGGTTTTCTTTTTCTTGTTAAAATTTTAATTATTATTTATCACTTACATTATAAATACAAACATATCTTTGACTTAGGAAATTATTAGATTTATTTGCGTATTTATACAATTTGAAATTGACAAATTTTTATACTTTGTGACAGTTGTAAACAAGATCAACCATGTGTTTGGTTGACGTCATTCATTCAGATTCCACGTTTGAAGGTAAAAATAGCAACCAGAATTTAAAATTAATCATAAAATGTATGTCGGCGCATAACATTTTTTTTACTTCACGCTTTATCCCGCATATACTCGTAGCATAACCCGAGAACCTAGTGTTAAGACACTCTGTCCTCTTTTAACATTTCCGTTTCCCACTTTTCGCCGAATTGAAGCATTTCGTGCAGAGTGGCGAAACTCAACGCCGCGCTTTGCCTTGTTACCAGAGCGAGAAAATGAAAATAATAAATATTATTGAATAGTTTCATTGCCTGGAGTAGGAATCAAACCCACAACCTGTCGCGTTTTACAGTCACGCGCCACTACAGGTCTCAACATATAACATAACTTTTAGTGTATTATTTACAGTGGACAGTTTGTCACTAAATGGAAAGCCTAATATCTATATCACATCTAACGTAGCTTTGGTAAGTATTAATTGCGTAGTACTTTTTAACCGAAAAAACTAAAAGGGTCCGAATTCGAGTGCTTTTTAAATATCTTTTACTGGGTGAACCAATTTTGATATATTTTTATATGATAGCTTCTTATGTAAGTCTATTTAAATTAAGTTAAGATCAGACGATTAGTTTTTAAATAAATTGTAATAATTTTCGTTTTTTGGGGAATTTTATTTTAATTATTTATTTATTTTAACTTCTCGCTGTATCCCGCATATAACAGGGTAGGCAGAGGGAACCAGAGAATATAGTGCTAAGGCACTCCATTCTCTTTCAACAATTCCGTTCCCCTCTTTCCGCAGAATTGAGGCATTGCGTGTTGAGTGGTGGAACTCAACTTTATTTTAGTAAATTTTATATTTTTGATAAAATTTTAATTATTTTTTGGCGTAGTCCCCCAAGTTGGAAATCAAACCTACAACTACTAGCGCTTGCAGTTAAACGCCGTTCCACTACGGAACAATTACAATGTGTTGTACATTTTATTTACCAAGCATTAAAAGAAAAGGAATTTTTAAATTAAAAATGCTTCGAACGTAATTAAATACTTAATTGATTCAATAAAAAAGCAACATAAAAACGCAAACGGTACGCAAAGGCAAACCGTTTTATCCAATAAAAGGGTGATAAGGGTAAACAATTCCCATGGATTTTTGAATTTGCAAAAGCCGATTCTTTCTGAGGCGGAAAAATAATAAGAAAAATCAACCGTGTAATTTAGATGATCCTATTAGCAAGGTGAATTTTGATTTCTAAGATAATGTAATTGAAGGTCAGTCGTGGTGTAGATGTACAAGTTTGTACGACAGGTTATGGGTTCGATTCCCACTCCAGGAAATGAAAATATGGAATAATATTTAGTATTTTCATTTCCTATTTCTAGTAATAGGACGCGGCATTGAGTTCCACCACTTAGCAGCAAGGCAGGAAAATGGGAAACGGAATTGTGAAAAGACGGAGTGTCTCAAAAGTAGGTTTTCGTTTCCTTCTGCCTACCCTTCTATATACAGGGATACAGCGTGAAGCTAAAAAAGTGTAATTACATGTTAAATTTACTTTGAACGGAACAGAATATGTTCCGCTATACCTTACAAATGATCTTCATTATCGCAATTACCTTAAAATTCTGAGTTTGTCAGTGAAAAGGCAGCCGACGTTATCCAAGATATTCAGAATATTTAAAACTTTGCTCTGCATTTATTGTTAGAGAGTTTGAATTTTTATTCTATTTTAACGTAAAGAGTGACAATTTAAAAAAAAAAAACGGTGGCAGATACTATTGTCTTATATGTATGTATCCATATGTAGCAGCATATATATGCTGCTGCTCTCTTATATCCCTTAGCCTTAACCTTATATATATATATATATATAACTGCTGCTCATATATCACATTAATAAAACATGCTTTACTACCATAGTAAGTACAGTAAAGATACTATTTCGTAATAACAAGTATACCTATTGGTATAATTTATGATGGGCTCAATTTTTACTGGAACAAACGCTCATATCAAAATATACAAAATATTTTTTTCCTTCATATAGAGTACAGCGTAGTTGGGGTTCAACTACCGATATTGCGTTCCGCACTCGCCTTGGGCAAACAAAAAATTGTAAACTGAGTATATGACTTAATTGAACTTAGCGAAACAAAGCTCTTGATAGCCAAATAAGCCAAAAATGATTTCGATTCTCCTCACAAACTATATAAGATGGGAGCATGAAAATTTAAAAGTATGTCCATAATAAGCTGTTGTACTACGTTGTATAATTATTTTAAGCATTTCTATAGTAATTTTCAAAATATTTCCAAAAAACAAATGTACCTATTTTAATTATGCTAAGCACGCTCCCTCAAGATGCTACTTAGAGACAAAACAGACTAACTTCGTGACTCTTCTCCTCTTTAAGTACTTTTTAAGTAAGTGCTTGAGCTTCATAATAAAGCAACAGTATTTTGAAACAAAAGATATATAATTTTAAATTGCTTTTTAAATTTTTATGTAAAAAAAATTGCGACACTCAGCTCCGTCCAATGGCTTGTTCCTAGTATAGTTATATTATAAATGCGGAAATTTGTGAGGATGGATACATGTTAGTTACTCTTTTACGCAAAACTACTGAACAGATTTAGATGAAACTTTAAATATTGAGTAAAATATGTTATACAACAAATAACACAGACAGGAATTTATTAAGATTTTGTGTAATTTGGCCATAAAGAAGGAGTTAGCTAGTTTTTTTTAACTTTACTTCTTGTTTAATTATAATTTAAAGTGTTATTCATACACTTGTTTTACTAAATAATTAATCATAACTATCCAATAAAGTGTGAACGATATAGACATATATAGAAAAATATGCGATACTTCTGAAAAATAATATATTTTAAATCTAGGTATCAAGGTGGACAGCACCCTATCCTGGGTTCCTCACATCTCCGAGCTAAGCCGCAAGATGTATTACACTATAGGTAGGCTAAAAAGATGGAAGAATCTTTTACCCACTAAAACAAAAATTACATTGGCGCAGTCACTCTTGCTGCCTATATTAGATTATGCTGACACCTGTTACCTGGATTTATCACAACAATTGCTCAACACTCTAGAACGCCTGCAAAACCTGGTTATCAGATTCATTTTTGGACTGAAGAAATTCGATCACATCAGTCAGCATCGTGTTAGGCTGCAGTGGCTTTCTATAAAAGACCGTAGAAATCTCCATACTCTCACTCTCCTCTACTCTATTCTCTCCCATCCTGATGCTCCAACCTATCTTAAGGAACGCTTTACCTTCCTAGGCACCAATTCCCGTCTTCCGCTTAGTCTGCGCTCAAGAAGTGACAACATACTTGAGATACCACTGTGCCGTACACAATGTTACACAAAATCTTTTACTATCCATGCAGTGAAGTTATGGAATGCACTACCACGTAGTATAAGACAATCCGAATCTATAAACATATTTAAATACAGAGTCAAGAAACACTATCTCCACATGTAGTATATTTATTATAGAAATATATATATGTATGTATATATGTATGTATATATTTATGTATATTTGTATGTATATATTATATGTATGTATTCATTCATGTATATTTACTATTATATTGGAATACGAGTATATGTATGTAAGTAGGACTAACAGTATGTTAGGTTGATTTATTTATTTAGTTATATCCGTTATATTTTTTGCACCGCATTGTGCCCGCTTTTATCTGTAGATCCTTTCAGTTAGGTTGCCTGGAAGAGATCACTTTTGGTGATAAGGCCGCCTTTGTGCATTTGTTGTATTATTTAAGATTTTTTCTTTATGTATAATTTCAAGTGTGCAATAAAGTTTTTCTATCTATCTATCTATCTATTTTTTTACATATATCATCAACCTATTAACGGTTAATGGTAATTTACAATAATGGACTATACTTTTTTATCAAATCCCCACCAAGTATATTATATTACATACACTAAATAAGAGAGAGAAATAAGAGAGAGAGGATGAGTGATGAAAGAATGGTGTGAAAGATATATGTAGCAAAGGTGAGCGGCAAGAGAGGTAAGGGGAGACCTCGGTTGACCTTCAAGAACACAGTATCAATGATACTGGAGGAAGGTCACATAAAAAGCATGAGGACCCCCCGGAGGGCATGCATGAAGAGGTTAATGACTGTGGACGAGGCGAAAGAGGTATGCAGGGATCGTAGCGTTTGGCGCTCCGTTCTCTCTTACCCCGCTAGGGATAAAGCGTGAAGTTAAGTAAGTAAGTAAGTACTAAATATAAATACAAAATTTTAAAACTATTTAATATATTTTATGACAAAATTTCACTCCACGCTCAGCTTTTAGATGGAAGCTTTGAATTTGATGGAAATTGATTTATGTATATTTAAATAAGATCCAGTTTCTCTAAAGTGAACCCTTTCGTTATGTATTTTGTACAATCTTGAGTTATTGTCAATTCATTATAGTAATATTTTATTCAATTTCATTTTAATAATGGAATTAAATTTTATAACATTTCCTTATATAATATTTCCTGTTCAGGTTCACCCTTTATTCCGAATACCAAGGTCATAAAGAATATGGTATTGGATTTTAAGATTGTTGTAATCTGTGGTAAATGTTATAATCTTTAGTTTTTTCAATATAATCTGTCATGGCCTCTCTCTTGCTTAAGTGCATTGTCTTTGTTTTACTTAGAGTATCTTGTGTGTAAAAAAGTGTCAATAAAAGTATATAATAATAATAATTCTGGCCTTATTAACTCCACCAAACTTCTAATGGCAATAGAGTTATTTGCATTAAATGGTAAGGTTCAACGCTGCACTATATTTTACCAGAGTGCAGAAATAAAAAAAATAAATTTAAATTCATCTTCTCCTGTGGGAAGTCGAATTACAACCAATCGTCTAAGCAGTCAAACTCTATTACACTGCGCCACAATGCCGTATCCCGCATATAGTAGGATAGGCAAGGAACCTGAGAATCTAGTGTTAAGACAATTTGTTTCTCTTAAAAGATTTCCAGTTCCTCATTTCCTTGCAAATTGAGGCAGATTGTGGTGAGTAACGGAACTCAATCGCTGCAAGATAATAAACAATTATTTTCTGGGTTTTCACAATTAATTTTTATATATACTAAATAAAATAAGCTTCTATTTTATCCAATAAAGGTTGATATGGTAAATTAAAGTGTCCAAAGATTTTGAATTTCCAAAAAAAACCGATGCTTTCTGAGGCGGAACATCAAGAAAAGCTTCAACCGTGTAATTTTAGGAAAAGTATCCCGTAAAAATAAGATGGTAATATTGATTTTATACCGATTTTAAAAATAAGGTGAGGTAATATCTGATATTTTTTTTATGTTACTGTACATAGCTTTTTACTCTGGTGAACAAATTTAAATTCAATTTTTTATATGGATCCATTGATAGCAAAAGTCTCTCTTTATGGTCCTATTTCAAATTTAGTTAAAATGTATTCAGTAAGAGTTATTTGTAACATGCTATTTCAAGGGTTTATTTCTAAAGTTGTTTGCCTTGCTTAATTATTCACAAAATGCGTAGAATATGTTGGTAAAAGTTTCCTTAACTTCTATATATTTTTTCTTATATGTAATCAACAACACATATTACAAAGCACAGCTGTCTCAACTATTGCCAATGGTAGCCAAAGGGCAACCAAATCGTCGATTTATGGCAACAACTCAAGTAAGTAAGTATTAAATAGAAACCATCATAAAGCAGCGCCTGAATCAAAAAGTTTTGTGGCTCAAAAATCCACATATATATTTATGTATCCAAAGTCTCTTTCCACTTGCCAAATGCCCTGAGAAGGGGAATAAAAATAAAACAGCCTCACACCCCAAAGATACAAAGTAAAGTGAAAACCTACCGCCAAGGTCCTGGCCAGATGTTTGGGGCAGTTTCCGTGGGCCCCGCCAGTGGCGGTAGAGGTGAAAGAGCGTACCGTGAGGTTAAGTAAAGTGAGTATACGGACGGTCTTTTTACAGCCAATCCGGAATCCCACATAACCCCCGCAGGCGGGTATCCGTAATGGATTCCCTCACGATAAAAAAAGTAGTAAACCTAGTGTTAAGACACTCCGTCTGCCGCTTTCCACCTGAATTCGACAATGCGTGCAAATGGCGGAGCTTAACTCTACAAGAATAAAATAATAACAATAAATTTTATCTAGATCTTTCATGCTTGGTCAGTTTTGACTTTAAAAAGACGGTCTTCTTACCGTCTTTCGGTTCGAATACATGACCGAGAATATATATTTTATATTTTTAAATTTGTGCACGAGGAAATGTTATAGGTATTAAATTTATACTCATAAAACAGGATAGGCAAAGAGAATCTCCAAACAAATCGTTCTTCGCTTTTCACCAATACTTGCGTGTTAACTGGCGGAACCCAACACCACAGTTAGTACTAAAGATTAAAAATTAAAACAGTTTAAGCCGTCTTTCCTCCTCATAGGAAACGAACTCACTACTATCACGCTTCCAGTTAGACGTTGCACTGCGCCATGACGACCTAAATACCTGTATACACATTTTTCCTTTCTAGTGCAACTGCCATCCAATACTAGCTATGATTGGAATGTGGAACAAAGGGTTATATGAACATCGTGCAATGCACAGGATACGTGATATTCTAAATATAAATATAAAAATAGTTTTATTTTAAAAATATAGTTATTAAATCAGTAATATAAATGAAAATTAGACTTTAATAACTATATTAAAGTTTATTTTTTATTTTAGATCAAACAATAAGAGCACAGTGTCTTTAATCATATATATGCCTAACATAAACTTTTTTTAGCTTCACGCTGTATCCCGCATATAGCAGGATAGGCAGAGGGAACCTAGTGTTAAGACACTCCGTTCCCCACTTTCCACTAAATTGAGGCATCGCGTGCTGAGTGGTGGAGCTCACCGCCGCACTTTGTTACCAAACCCAGGAAATGAAATTATCTGGAAAGGGAATCGAACCCACAGCCTGTCGCGCTTACAGTCGCACGCTTGTGCCTCTGCGCCACGACAGGCGCATCATAAACATGTTTACTACAATTGCTTCATATATTACTCACAATTTGAAATTAATATTTTAATGTATTTTTTAAGACTTTTAGAAAACAGTTCTTTGTGTCCCTAAGTTATATTTAACCTTATCTATGTATTTGACTTTATTTGTATTTCAACAAATTAATTAAGAAAATTTTATTTTAAAACACCGTAAAAGTGAACATTTAAAGAGCCTTAAACAAATAAACTGAACAGGACGCGATAAGCTATTAAAAATAACGACTGTTTGTAATGACGAAATTTCAAAGCAGGGTCAAATATTAAAGAAAGAAAAACAAAAAAAAAGATTTTTTACAAAAATATAAAGAGCAGTAACAGTTTTCATATACTGAAAATTATATAGGAAATATATAATTGCTTATCTATATATTAATAGAAGCAAAAAGTTTGGAACCCTCTTTACGAAAATTACGCGGACGGAGGAGCATGAAATTTGGCACACTTATAGTTTATATATCGAAGGAGTGCAGAATGATAGTATCTTTTTAAAATAATACATGAAAAATATATAAAATTAATAAAATAAATGTTACACACACTACCATGGTTTCACATCCATGTTTATATAAAGTGACACATACATACGTTGTCAGGACGCGTTATTAACGCGTCATCGGGGACACTAGTACATAAAAAAAAGTGTCAATGTTTCATAATAACTTGAAGTTTTATTATTAATAATTGTCAATCAAAACTTTATTTGCGTGATCTTTAAAAACCTTGCTTTTATTTTTTCCTAGTATAGTAGAAATTTCGTGGAATCTACACACCCCAAACAACGTTTGTGGTCTTTCAGCTTGTGGTGCTTAATAGTTTTTTAAACATTGTCTAATTAAAGTAATGGAAGAATTTATATAAACACTAGCTGTATCCCGCGACATCGTTTACGTGGACTAAAAAATTTAAAAAAAGCGAAAAGAAAATCACCTACAAACCATACTTTAGCTTTCTATGGTTTCTTAGTCGGTCACTGTATATATAATTGTATAGGTAATTATACTACTATACATATATATAAATTATAAGCTAGGTGTCATCGCCAGAGCGATTTACAGTATTTCACGCCCAAACACAGTTTGGCCCTTGTAATCGCTTTCAATTAATATTGGTTTTCAATATATTATCTAACGCAGTCGTAAATAAAATTATAATTATTTAAACTAGGTTCTCTTTGATTAAATCATAAGTTAAGACATATTGAAAATAGAGTACCTTCAGTTCTTCAACACAATGTAATTTCCTCTAAAATGTTCTCCTGCAAATTGTAAGATGCGGTAAAGATAAACAATAAAACGAAACACCGTGAAATGAAATGTAAACAAAGGAATCTGAATACATTTTCATTTCCAAGGATATAAGATACCTATGTATATATATATATATTGTTAAAAAATAAATAAACTAGACACATATATAAACATAAATATAATATAGAAAAAAACAGCTATACATACAATTACCATTTCGAGTAAAGTTTTATGGGACACAGTATTCGTTCATTGAAGGTAATCCAAACCTATTTTTCCCTGAAGATTTTATGGAGGGGTAAAGAATTATATTAAAATTAAATGTGACCTAAAAATTCCTTTATATTTTATAAATATTAAAGAATATATTTTTTAAAATATGTTTTTAAAATTAAGTAATTTATAAAGTTCTATATTTTTAAATCAACTGGACACAAACGCCGATATATTGTTTTAAAATTATTATGGTTCGTTCAAGAGCTTTAATGGCACATGCATTTTTTACAAGTCATTTTTCACGTTTAACGCTCTCTTTACTTTTATAGTCTATCAAATTGAAAATATTATGGCATCCTGAATTTTGCGTTCAAACAATTTGCCATGTTTAAATGTTACCTGTTGTTATGGCGAAGAATTGGCGCAGTGGGACAGCGTTTGTCAGTCAATAGAGTATCTTCACATATGGTTTGACTGTTTTTTTTATATTTTAAATATAAAAAAATGTTTTCTTTTGCTTGTCTTATATTGTTTCTTGCCAAAGTTGAAAATTGTATGTCAACGAGAAGTACTAGCAGGACAAATTATAAAATTTTTCAAAGTAAAAAGAACTACTATGTCATATATATTTTTAAAGAAAAAACCTAACTGAAAGAAACTTTATGTACTTGCAACATTTCATGATTTAATATCAAGCTTTAAAAAAAATAAAAATTTCAATAAAGATTTGGTCAAAAATTATATCAAAAGCAGAACAAAAACAACCGTATATTTTGATTGCATTCACTTAAAAGTTTATTGTTATTTACATATTAATTATGTAGCTTGATATCTCCACGTGTTGTCCAGAAAAAAGTATCTGGACAGACAGACAGTGTCCCTACAAGGGGTTTCGCTTTTTCTTCTAAGGTATAGAACCTTAATGAACTTACGCCTCAAGGATCACCCGTCTAAGAGGTCAATCCAATTAAGCTTTACGTTCATATCATACCTTAGCTAAGTTTTTATATAGCTGTTATAACTCGTTACTATAAGCAAATCCATGTGATTGTTATGGCAAAAGTTATTACAATTTCTTTATGGTAAGAATCAACTTATATCTTCTTTATGTGTTGTCCATACAACGTGACATTGGTGAAGTGATTTGTGCTCAACTGGCACGCTCGAGGCGCCATAATTCAAGAACTCGATTGAACTGAACTTATATCTTAATTGGCTAAAACACTTATAGTTTCTAGTCTCTTCATTTAAATCCTACGTTTACAAATATCATACTGTTTTTTTTTTATGTTTTGTTATGAAACAAAATTTGTATTATAAAATAAGAAATTGCAAAATAATTTCAATATTATCTAATATAGAAATAATTCAAAAATTACTATTACTTCCCCGCTTTGGTAACGACAAAGCGTTTCGCTACTCAATGCGCAATGGTTTTCGCAATGCTTATTTCCGATGGGAATCGGAAATGAAGTGTATACACTAGAATATTTCTAACTACTGCTATGTGAGAAAAAGCTGGAATTCAACTTGCACGTTTAAAGCGCCATAATTAAAGAACTGAACTGGAAAAGCTGAAAGCTATTTTTTTAATTTTTTTTTTGTATTAAGATATTGAGATTCCAAGGCCATCGTGACATAGTAGGACTGTGTTTGAATGTAAACGCAATTAGTTGTGGGTTCAATTTTCAATCAGGGTCAAGATTTTATTTAAATTATTTTCGTTTCCTCCCTTTGATAAGATAAAGCGTGGCATCAATCGCCGTGCAGTGCCTTCAATTCGGACCTAAAAGGGAAAACATTGCGTATTAACACCTTTTTTGTCGCAAGGAAATGCTGTTTACGCAGACCGTCGCTTCTGCGCAAGGAATGAACAAGGACGAACTGTACAGTGGGGCTCTTCAAAACCGATACTGCCTACTAGAAAGGCCAGCGGAAACCTCACCACCCCCATGAGACCCTAGCCCTAGGTTATCTCTGTCTACCCTGCCATACAAGAAAAATCGGTTGATGAAGCGGAAAAAACGGTTCCAATAAACGGTCTGCCGGTCGGTGGATTCGCTAAGTTTACAATATTGGATTTTGAAGTCTGTCTTTAAGTAGAAGTGTTTAATGAATGTATAACTTACTATAAGTAACAGATTCAAGTAAAGTAAAAATATTAAAGATATTTCTAACAAAAAAAATTCTAATATCAGTTAGAATTTCATTTGTTTGAAAAAAGAAATGTTTAGAGTACATGTCCAATTAACGTAAGTATTATCACTAAAAGTATAATCTGTTAAAAGTGAAATAAAATGAATATGCATAGAAAAGAATCTAGGCATCATAATTTAAAAAAATATATATATTTCTTTCAAAATAAAGACATCAAATATTGTGGTCACCATGGCGCAGTGGGACAGCGTTTGACCGGAAACGTGATTGGTCATGGGAGCGATTCCTGTCATATTTATCTGCTCTGATAAAACAAATCACGGCGTTCCGCACTTAACACGCAGTGTCTCAAATTCTGGGAAAACCGGCAAACGGAGTGATCAAGTCACTGGGTTCTCTACGACTACCCCTCCTATGTGGACCCTATGGTATACCCTATATTCTGTTTCTTTATCAACCATTGTATCTTTTTAAGAAGTTACCAAATAAGATACTTATAAAAATAAGGACTTAAACATGAATATTTCAATATGTGAATCACCACGACCTAATAAATCGCTTCATACTTTGTAATGTGTATAATATTTTGATAGCCATTAAAATAAAAACAAGCAATATCCTTTTGAATGCATATATGTAAATGATAATAAACCAGTCGAAACATCTCTGTAGGATGTAATAACTGTAAAATACATTACAAGTATGAGAACAAATAATAACTTGCAGATTTCATCTCTATATTGGTACGAATAAGATTTAAAAATATCACGCTTTTTATAAAAGCTCAATGAAATATGAATGAATTTGTAAATTTAATACTTGAAGAAGAACGCCGAAATTTTTAAGACAACCAAATTTGTAATTTTAACCGATTACAAAAAAGAAGGAGGCGCATAACTCTTTGGTGGGAATTAACTCTAAGTTTGTTTTATGTGATAGCATCCTTCTGATGTGATATTTTTTTTGAGGTTCCAACTTCACGATAATAATAGTAATAAACCATTAATTTTTTTCAAATAACTTTTTTTGTATATTTTCAGTATGTGAATAAAAGCACTCTAAATATTCAAGATAATTCATTTTTATTTTCCTATAAAAAACCACCCTCCAAAAAAGTCATGAAAAAGGCATAAGTTACCAGACTACTACCTTAAATTTAGTTAAAATCTGATCTAGTTTTTGAGTTATTCGTATTATGTTTACTTTTTGTGCATTTTATTAGGAGTCGGTTTGCTAAAAGTAAATATTATGGTTAATCGTTATTCAAAAAATATGAAAAATATTTATTAGACTTTTTCCCTGTCATTCGTGGCAGACAGAGAGAACCTAGAGTCATATCACTATTCTTTTCACATATACACTTTATATTGCGTGGTAGAGATGAACCTTTATCTATTTATATATAAATAAAAATGAACCGATATACTGTTTCTTTTGTGCCGATTTGTTCATTACGGCATAAATTTATACTGGGAGAAAGAATTTTGATATTTTTTTTATATGATACCTAGAAGTTCTTATGTAACTCCATTTAAATTTAGTTAAGATCTAAAGATAGTTTCGGAGCTATTCGTAATAATATTACTCTTTAGTGTATTTTAATTGAAATCAATTTTATGTCACAACCCTAATTACATCAATTTACTATGTAGTGCTATAGGAATCAGGAAAAAATTATACTTATATTCTTATGGTGACATTGCAATAACATGGACATTTTAAAATAAGTAACAACACACGCAATGTTCTTGCAAAGTAGGTCATTAATGTTTTTAATATTTTAAGTGCGTTTCCCAAACGAGTTTTTAGCGAGAAATATGAAGGACGTCAAAATTATACTCAATTTAAATGAAATGTGTTAAATTTGCTGGTTATTATATATTTTACTTAAAATAAGCGTAAATAGCAGTTTAAAGAAAGTAACGAAATAAATAATAATTGTTCATAATGAGAGAGAACGCGTGTCGTGGCGCAGAGACGTGCGACTGTAGACGCGACAGGTTGTGGGTTCGATTCCCACTCCAGGAAATGTAAAAGTTTAGTATTTTCATTTCCTGGGTTTGGTAACAAGGCAAAGCGCGGCGTTGAGTATCGCCACTCAACACGTATTGCCTCAATTCGGCGGAAAGTAGGGAATGGAATGTCTCCTTATCCCTGCTATATGCGGAACACAGCCTGAAGCTAAAAAAATATAAAAAAAAAAAACAAAAAATAATAAGTGAGAATTAAGACGTAGGTATATACAATACGTTCGTAGTTTATGCAAAGTTTTTGGTTACATTTATTATCTTCGAATTGGAGCCTATATTTATAAATCGATTTATTTATGCTTTTTTTTTATTAGCTACATCTGCGTCCCGCATCTAGCAGAGTAGGCAGAGGGAACCTGAGAACCTAGTGTTAAGACACTCCATTCTTTTAAACAACTCCGTTCCCCACTTTCCGCGGAATTGAGGCATTGCGGGCTGAGTGGCAGAACTCAACACCGCGCTCTGCCTTGTTACCAGATGCAAATAAATAATACATACTTTAACCAAAAAAAGAAAACCGTTTTCAAACAAAATGTACTAAAAATTAATATTATTACCAATAACTTAAAAACTACTAGTTAGATTTTATACCTATCATATAAAAAATAATCATTCAAATTGGTGCCAGTAAAAATAGAGAAACTTCCCTTATTTAAAAATCGTTCAACAAAATACAGCAAATAATTTATTTATAGCAAGATATGAACCCGCTCTTCTTGAATTACTTGAGTCAGTAAAACTATAAGATCTCATCACACCACGGTGAAAGTTTCGGACGGTTATTATAACTTTTACTCTTGCTAAGTTGCTACCTGTTTAGGAAGAAACTTAAAGAAATTTATATTTCTTTCACGGTATTTCAATTTATTTTTAATTCTAGATGTGAAAATAACACTTTGAATATTATTAAATATTTAACGCGTTTATTATAATAAGGATTTTAGTAAAAAATGGATAACCAATTTCAAATAGCTTGAAATCGAACTGTTCGGGACCATTAGCCTAAATGGTCCCGAACAGTTCGATTTCAAAGGAACTTTCTTCCGCGGACTCTCCAATTGTGGAATGATCTCCCTGCCGAGGTTTTCCCAGAGGGCTACAATATGGGGTTCTTCAAAAGGGGAATAAATAGGTTTTTGAAGGGTCGGCAACGCGTAAGTGATGCCCCTGGTGTTGCAAGCGTCCATAGGCCACGGTAACCACTTACCATCAGGTGGTCCGTGTGCCTTGTTGCCACCGTCGTGGTATAAAAAAAAAAAAAATAAAATCACGAATAACTCAAAAACTACTTCTCATATTTAAACTAAATTTAAATGGAACCATATTAGAAGCACTAGCTATATATAAAAAAATATCAGAATTGGTTCACACAGCAAAAAGTTATACGGTAACACACAAAAAATATGCAGTCGAAACCTACTCGTTTTCGATTTAGTAGTCAGTAAAAAATAGGTTTTATAACCATTAATAAAATCATATGTCGAATCTTAGACTTTCAAGAAATTAACCATTTTAGGCGCCATAAAGGCGAATGGCGGGCGACAGTTTTTATGGTACGCCACATGTGAATTTTATGATCATTTTACGTGTTCTATTCGTTTGACCTTGACACCTCGTCAGGGTGTGAATACCGATCACGCCGTATTTTTACGAATTTCCCGCTGTCACCTCGTAAAACCTTACCGATAAATTATGAGTTGCTTTTATCCAACATATAGTTCAGTTAAGGTGGATCTGTTATCACGCTTCGCAAAATATGTTTGGATATACCGTTAAAAGTAAAACTTTTAGTGTGACAGTGAAAAAGAAAACGGACGTAATTATAGCTACTTAAATCTGCAGATTTTAACATTTACCTTTAATATTACAATATTAAAAAAAAAGTGGAGGGTGAAAGTGGAGAACGGAATTGTTGAAAGAGAATGGAGTGTCTTAACACTAGGTTCTCTGGGTCCCTCTGCCTACCCTGCTATATGTGGGTTACAGCGTGAAGTTAAAAAAAAATAGGCGGTAGATATAGGCGCAAATATTTCTATAATGTACTAATAGATATCACCCTATTTAGAACTATCAGTCTATTTCTATATATTCGTCCATTAGCAAGATCTTTTCAAATTTGTTAGGTTATAGACAAAAGACCTGGAAAGTAGAGTGGGGCGTTAATGCTTGTTTTAAAAAGGACACTTGTATTGCAAGACCTAAGTACAGCTCCGAGCTTCTATTACGATTTAAGGAATCTCTTCTCACCATCTAATTTTATATATTACTTTTCACATTTTAAAATCTTTAAGAACCTATAAAAAATTTTTCAAAATTATATAACCCACTAAGACCTAATAACTCCTAATAAAAAAGTAGCTTCCCGCTTTATTATGCGCAGCAGGGTCAGAGTGAACCTCTGTCAAGACGTGTGAAGTGTCAAGACTCTCCGTTCACCGTTTTCCGTCTGAACTTGATATATTATAACTCTTAATATCTATATTTAAATACGTGAAGCAAAAACTTGGTACCCCTTTTTCCGAAAACTACGCGGACGGATGATATTTGGCACACTTATAATTTATATAGAGAAGGAGTGCACAATGTTGATATGTTTTTTAAATAATGCATAAAAAGTATATTAAATTAACAAAATAAATGTTAAACACACTACCATGCCTTGTTTATATAAAGTGACTTATACATACATTGCTAAAGACAACGCGTTGTTAACGCGTCAACGGGGCCACTAATAAAGAATAAAACTAAATAGCGTTATTAATATTTAAGTACAAAGAAATATCACGCAATATTTCAATAGTAAATAAGATATATTCTTGTCATCGTCAGGCGATAAAGTACAGCGCAGTGTAAAATGCCGACAGGTTATTTGTAGTAGAGTAGTCTTAATGACTGCTATAACGTTTATATTACAGCGAGTCAAACAACTATAAGTTAACTGGTTGATTTGTCATTCCGTCGATTAAGTTATCTCGTTTTATTGATTGCATACATAGGTCGTGGGTTCTAATGTATTTATCTTTATAAAAATACGTGACGTAAAAACTTTGGATCCCTTTTTACGAAAATTACGCGGACGAAAGAGCATGATATTTGGCACACTTAGAGTTTATATAGAGAAGAAGCGCAGAATGCTAATATAGTTTTTTTAAATAACGCATAAAAAGTATATTAAATTAATAAAATAAATGTTACACACACTGCTATGGTTTGACATTCATGTTTATACAAAGCGTCATATACATTACTAAAGACAGCGCGTTGTTAACGCGTCAACGGGGACACTAGTAATTATAATTAGAACAAGGTACGGTGTTGTGTTCTGCCTCGACTTCCAATGTCTCGAATTGGGGAAGAAAGCAGAGAAAAAAGTGACTTAACACTAAGTTCTCTCAGCATACAGGAAAAAATTTAAAACTGAAAAGTAATTATAACAACTGCGGCTAATAGTTCCATTCCAACCAAATAATTTCTTAAACGAACGAAAATTAAAGGATAGAGTAATGTGCGACAAGGTTCTTTACGTATTTTTTAAGTGTGTCTTAAGACACTCCGTTCCCCACTTTCCGCCGAATTGAGGCATTGCGTGCTAAGTAGCGGAACTCAATGCCGCGCTTTGCCTTGTTACCAAACCTAGGAAATGAAAAATTCCATTTCCTGGAGTGGGGATCGAACCCACAACCTGTCGCGTTTACAGTCGCACGCTTGTGCCTCAGGTTCATTACCTATTTTTTAAATACAAGCGATATATCAACAATAATGTTTTACTTTTATGTTTAACTTCACGCTGTAACCCAGATATAGCGAGGTAGGCAGAGGGAACCAGAGAACCTAATGTTAAGACACTCCATTCTCTTTCAACAATTCCGTTCCCCACTTTCCGCCGAATTGAGGCATTGCGTGTTGAGTGGCAGAACTCAACGCCGCGCTTTGCCTTGTTACCAAACCCAAGAAATGAAAATACTAAATTTTACATTTCCTGGAGTGGGAATCGAACCCACAACCTGTCGCGTTTAAATATTGTTATATTCTGTAATTTTCCATACATCTATGGAAAAGTGCGTTAGCTATACCAAATTTCAAATTCCTCTGTACGCATGACTAACGTTCTTCACGTATTAATAATAATTATTATATAGTTTATAAAGTTAGTTAAAGTATTATTCAAAATAAGAAGTTATATGTTTAATTTTTGAATGTTAAATATTTTACCACCAGTTTAGTGAATGTAATGCTGGATCTGAGAAGAACCAGCAAGAATCTCAGCGAGTCTTTTTTAGTTTTTCGTTAATATTTGACAATATGTAATATCTCAAAATTACTCTCTAAGTCATATTACATATATAATCCGCCCTATAATTTACCACACGAGTTGATCTCATGAATAAACATAAAATACTCATATGGAATTTCTCTGCAACCCGTGACATTTAAGTGAATATTACACATGACGCATAGTACAAATAGAACGAAGAAACTGTTACCACTTTGCTTATAGAAAGCTAGCGCTAACTCAATTTTGGTCTTTTTAACCGTCTTTTAAGAAAGAAGGTACTCATTTACTGACTGGCGTTTGTTTTTTATGTGTGTTACCACATAACTTGTTATTGGGTGAAACAATTTTGATGATACACTTTTTGTATGATAGCTAGTGCTTCTCATGTGATCCTATTTAAATTTAGTTAGAATTGAAGAACAGTTTTTGAGTTGTTCGGAATAATTGTACTTTTCCGGTCTTTTTTTAAATAACCGCCTGTCGTGGCGCAGAGGCACAAGCGTGCGACTGTAAACCCATCAGGTTGTGGGTTCGATTCCCACTCCAGGAAATGTAAAATTTAATATTTTCATTTCTTGGGTTTGGTAACAAGGCAAAGCGCGGCGTTGAGTTCCGCCACTCAACAGGCAATGCCTCAATTTGGCGGAAAGTGGGGAACGGAAATGTTGAAAGAGAACGGAGTGTCTTAATACTAGGTTCTCTGGTTCCCAATGCCACCCCGCTATATGCGGGATACAGCGTGAAGTTAAAAAAAAAAGTACTTTTTAGTGCGTTTTATTTAAACTACTTTTTTGCTAAAATTTTAATTATTTGTTCAATACTCGTATTAAACAAAAAAATTAAGCAAATAAAGTTTAGTTCGCAATTTTAAAAGCAACTCTGTTTATTACGAGTAGCCTCTCGATTATAATTTAGTATATTATTTAAAAAACTTTAAAGTGAAATTTATATTTAAAACATGAGGTCGAAATTTTACTAGTATTATAATTACGGAAGCTTGCGAGGATGGATGTACAAATATTTGTTATTCTTTCACGCAAAAACTACTGAACGGAATGCTTGTACATCAAAATAAGATTTGGGCTACAGCTTAAATCTACATAAATGTATTACGGCTTAAGTAATTAATACATTTTTATAAATAAAATTACAGCTTTGAGAGAAAAAAAACACTTCACGCTTTATCCCGCATAGTAGAGAATTCAGAGAGAACTTAATGTCACAACACTTTGTTCGAAAGTAAGTTTTTTTTTATCATTTATGTATTTACTTTTTCAGCTTCATTTACTTTTTCAGGCAGAGAGATACAGAGAACCTAATGTTAAGACGTTTTGAAATCGTTCAAAACGATACGGACGCAAAGGTATAAAAACCGTTTCTATAACTTTGCGTCCATAGATACATAATTTAAAATTATATATAATAAAAAACAGAAAATAATAGACACCTCAATAATATCTAACTACAAATTATATTAAAAACGCTCGCGTTCCTTTAAATCTAATTAGCTAGCAAATACTGATTCAATCTACTAAACTAAGTTTGGAAGGTGCGAACAATGTGTCACGTAACCTTAATCGCAATTGGGTTACATGTGCGAAAATTTTAGCTCACACTAGAGAGAAGTCACAGCAGCCGTAATATTAAATATTGGTTAGTAAAGAATCTCTGAAATAAATTAAAAAATATATATACATACATAGCTTCACTCTGTATCACGCATATAGCAGGGTAGGCAGAAGAAACCTAGTGTTAAAACACTCCGTTCCCCACTTTCCGCCGAATTGAGGCATTGCGTGCTGAGTAGCGGAACTTAACGCCGCGCTTTGCCTTGTTACCAAACCCAGGAAATGAACGAAAAACGAAATGAATGAAAAACTCCATTTCCTGGAGTGGGGATCGAAGCCACAACCTGTCGCGTTCACAGTCGCACGCTTGTGCGTCTGCGCCACGACAGGCGTATATTTAAAAATATATATACATATATTAAACTATATTAATTATATATTTCAGATTTAAACAAAGCAAGATAACTGACTTTAAATAAAATACACTATAAATTTATATTATTACGAAATACTCAATAACTACTCGCTAGATCTCAACCATTTTTAAATGGAATCATTAGAAGCACTAACTATCATACTCGTATATAATAAAGAATTCAAAATTGGTTCAGCCAGTAAAAGTTATGTGGTAACACATATAAAAATATAATCAAGTTGAGGATCTCTCTTTTTTGAAGTCGATTATAACTTACGTAGATTTTGATATTAGCAAATTCTCGTAAACATGGACTATAAAGTTCGAAACATCGGGTTTTCTAAAATGTACTTTTAAATACCAAAATATACGCGATAAATTCGGTTAAAATAATTTTATTTAAAGCTCGTACAATCCCGAAAACCAAAAATATGTTATAAAAATAACTGTTTTATTGGTTTTCTGCTTTTTAATGCGGTAATTACACCAAATTGTAAAATAATAAGCTTCTCACTCCTTGAACACAGAACTCGTTTATGTATCATTGGACAGATATTAACCAACCAAATTTATTTTAATATATTTATAAATAAAAAAGTAGCAAGGCAGTTATTTACGACAGGTATATTACGTAGGTATATTGAATAGTCAATAACGCAGTCAATTTTTAAACTCAACTTTTCCTAACTTTAAAGAACTCTTTAGGAATATCGCTATGCCAAGCACAGTATGTACCTCAAGCTGTGTTTTTTACAAAGCGAGTAAAAAATCATATTGAAACTAAGTTCACAATGAAAATGTATCTTTTGCATGAAATATAACTATATACGTACATATATACTAACATTTTTTTTATATTATTTAAATATAAAATAAGAAATTCATCAAAGGTTAAAATGTTGCTGTCACACAATATTTTTAAGCAATGTCACACAGTTTTGTCATAATAAACCTAATTATTATTTTTTTTAGCTTCACGCTGTATCCTGCATATAGCAGGATAGGCAAAGGAAGCCAGAGAACCTAGTGTTAACACACTCCGTTCTCTTTTAACATTTTCGTCCTCAGTCTCCGCCGCATTGGATGCTGAATGGCGGAACTGAACGCCGCGCTTTACCTTGTTACCAGAGCGAGGAAATGAAATTGTTAAATATAAACCTAATATATATAGTAATAATTATCTTTCTTTATGTTGACATTAAACAAATATAAATCAAAATTTAAATTAAATTCATGTTGATTCTATTTTAATTTACTCTGTGTAAAATGTTTGCATTTGCTCCAGTGAAGTGTCAGAGCCAGCACGTGTTGTCCTAATTATCGATTTACTGGACCGTTTCCTGTTAGCAGTTTGCTATTCTTGATTGGATTCTTGTGATCGGAGTTCGATGACTTATTCTTATTTTACATTTTATTAGTTTTTAAGAAACCAAATATACTATCTAGGTTTATATATAATTATAATACGTTAGCATATTTTTTATTCGGATATGCCAGCAATCCCGAAAAAATGACAAAGATGAGAGATTATAAAAATTTGGACAATGAATTGATTAAGAAAAGAATAGAATAATTTTAAAATAAATTCTCCCAATTAAACGACGGAGAAAATTTATGAGAAAATAGAAAACTTCGTGGCGCACGTTCGATTCCCACGCAGGTCAATGATTATATTTGAATTGTTCTGTGTGTCTATGTTCTCTCTGCTCTATGCGTATAAAAGCATAAACAAAACAATTAATTTTATAAATATTTAACTTTTCCATTCCACGTGACAATGGGGAAGTATATCAACTGGCACGCCTAAAAGCCATAAATAAAGGCAGGACAGTACTAACACACCGTATATCGTAAATATCGTAAAGAAGATACATTACTTTACCGAGCAGTTCTTCGACCACTATCCTGAACTTCGTAGAAACAACTAAATTAAATGAATACGGACACTTGATTATTTGCTGGATTAATTAGGCGTTGTTTACAAAGGTATTTAATAAAATTTCCACTTGAGGAAATGATCATATTTAAATTATTTTAATTTCGCCGCTTCGATAAAACAAAGCGTGGCGTTGAGTTCCGCCACGTAACTCGTAATGTCTCGAGTTAGGTCAGAAAGCTGTGAACGCAGTGTATTGACACAACTTTGTCTGTTATTTTACCTTGCTATGCGGTATTGCTTGTAGTATGGTAATGAAACCAAAAAAAACTATTATTACAAAAAAAAATAACCCCTTTTCGCCAAAACTATCCGGACTGACACGTATAAAATTAAGAAAAATGCGAAATGGCAATCTTTTCGATACTAATATATTGGAAATATGATAAATAAATAGAATAGAAAGAAAAATTCCAGAAATAATTACAGATTTGTCACTTCAACAATTTAAAGTTAAGATTAAGAACATATTATTGAAAAAAGTACATTATTCTGTCCAAAAATATTATAATGATGTCAATGTGTGGAATTAAATGCTGTTGATGCTCACCCGGGAGGCTCATCATAATAATAAATATACAAATATTTATTCTAAAAATTTTATTTGAAAACAGCAACTGTTGAGTTTCTTGCCGGCTCTTCTCAGCAGAACTTCCTTCTGAGCCGGTGGCAGCTTCCGTTAGGACTAACACGACTGACACCTTTGTAAATTGACGATTCGAAAGTGTTTGTAATAGCCTAAGTGAATAAAGAATATTTTGAATGAATATTACATACATTACCATGTATGTTACACACATTTTTGTATAAAGTGACATACACGTTACTAAGGCAACCTGTAATTTACGCCTTAACGGGTCTAAATTTAGTTGGACAAGCGACAGTGGTCTATCTTCTGCAGAGGATGTGTGAATATACTAATTTTGCGTTCGTTAACAGTTACCTTAATTCCACAAAGCTCTGAGCCTGATTTACATAACAGACCGTGGTACAACTCTCTTAGTTATTATGCTCAAACGGCCATAATAAACGACTCGATTAATTCACTAGGCCTTAGTCGTAGATAGGCCTAGACACTGAATGGTACTGGATACATAGTAACATGTTAAGTCATATCTAGATATGACTATGATATGACATAGCTAGCTATAACATTGTATTCTATTAAAAAAGTACATATATATATGGTATATATATTTAAGCTTCACGCTGTATCCCGCATATAGAAGAGTAGGCAGTGAGAACCTGAGAACCTAGTGTTAAGACACTCCGTTCCCCACTTTCCGCCGAATTGAGGCATTGCGTGCTGAGTGGCGGAACTCAACGCCGCGCTTTGTCTTGTTACCAAACCCAAAACAAAAAAAAATATGTGAGTATAAATTTTCAAACAAAAAATACTTAGCGGAACTTTGATGAAATTTCACAGTAATATAGCTTAGACATAAGAATAACCCATAGGCTAGGATTTATAAGAATTTTGTGTAATTTGGCCATAACAACTAACATCTAGTTCGTTATTTTGGATCTGTCGTGATTTGACTAGCTAATGCGTATTGATCCAATTATCTTTCGCTCAATTAGTACTTTTAGTGTCAAAATTAAATTGACACGAGGCTTATAAAATTAAAAATATTCTTTTTAACGTATTTAGTATTTAAGGTTGATTTTTTGCTCTATGAGTTAAGGATATAAGTCCATTGTGCATCATCGACCTACAATTTAAAAAAATATATAAAATACGAATATAGCGGGATTCGAACCCGCGTCTCTTTAAAACTCGTAAAAACGTACTGCGAACGGTTTAGTATTTAGAGCATTTACACAGTTTCAAGTTTTAAAGTTTTCTTAAAATGTTTTTCTCTTCCTAAGTACATGAATGACAAATATAAAAAATTAAAATCTAGTAGCCTAGTAAATGCTTCTATTTCACAAACATTAATAGTTACAATCAGGTGAACAACTTATAATATTTCTAAAGCCAACTACATAAAATGGGGAACGGTCTTAACACTATAAAAAAGCTATAAAAAAACATACATACATAGCTTCACGCTGTATTCCGCATATAGCAGGGTAGACAGAGGGAACCTAGTGTTAAGACACTCCGTTCCCCACTTTCCGCTGAATTGAGGCATTGCGTACTGAGTGGTGGAACTCAACGTCGCGCTTTGCCTTGTTACCAAACCCAGGTAATAAAAAAATCAATTACCTGGAGTGGTAATCGAACCCACAACCTGTCGCGTTTTAAGTTGCACGCGCCTGTGTCACGACAGGCGTTAATAAACTACACAAAACACTTGAATTGCCTATCCTACCGTAGTCTACCTACCTTAGTAGGTACCGTAGTCTACCTACCTTAGTGGTACTACGATAGTTCGTAGTAACAGAAACTGAAAAGAAAGGAAAGAAACTTATTTTTTTTTTTTTTTTATGGATAAAGGATGGCAAACGAGCAGAAGGACCACCTGATGGTAAGTGGTTACCTTCGCCCATGAACCTCTACAACACCAGAGATGTTGTATGCGTTGCCAACCTAGAGGATATAGATGGAAGGGGAGGACAATGTAGTAGTCCGCTATCGGAACCACCACATTTTGGGGAAAGGATAGGTGGGAGAGGGGAAAACCTGGCTTACATGCCATCGAACCGGAACACATCATAAGATATTTGGCGGTTCGTCTTTGACATGATAGTGGTCGCGAGCCAGACGGAGGACGAACCTCCTACCACCAAATGAATATTTCAACAGAGTTGCACATTTCATCACGGTTATGGTAATCAATAATACCGCACTAAATATAAGGCAATTTGATATTTGCAATTCCCGGCACGTAAACCATTGTTATCACAACAAAGTAGAATACAAATTAATGACACAAATCTAAATTACTCTAAAGTAATTAAATTTTTTAATTATACTTTTCTGGTAAAATGTGAAAATTATTATTCAATGCAAATGTAATACTTTGTTTAAGTCGAAAAAGTTATAAAAATTAATATTTTCCTGGATAATGTTCAAGATTTTCTATCTAGATCTACCTTTTTTTCAGTCAGAAATATGTAAAATAATCAATAATTTTAATATTTTTATTAGCTTCACGCTGTATCCCATATATAGCAGGGTAGGCAGAGGGAACCTGATAACCTAGTGTTAAGACACTCGGTTCCCCACTTTCCGCCAAATTGAGGCATTGCTGAGTAGCGGAACTTAACGCCGCGTTCTGCCTTGTTACTAAATGTAAATATATAAATAATTTTGATTAAAATTATTTTTTGTGTAATGGAAGCCATATTTTAAGTTGTACGTGTAAATATTATTTTATTATTAAAATTTCATACATATAAATAACAAAATGTATACTCAAGCATATTACAAACATGACTGTTGTCATTTGACAAAACATATAGGATATGCGAAGTAAACCAAATAAACATGAGATATGACTTTCTGAGAATGGAAGTATTAACAGAAAATTCATTATAAAGTAAATATTTAATTTTATTTCTAAGAAGTCGAAAACTGAGGAATTGTTAAAAACTAGCTGTACCACGTGACTTCATTTATGTGGACTGTAAAACCTAAAATTCAATTTTTATCCCGATTTCGTAGGAACTGCAAGAAAAGAGATCAGAATGCTCTGTTCTCCGCTTTCTGCCATATATACGTGTGTACGTGTGTGCGAATTCGCGTGTGTGCGTGTGCGTGTGCGTGTGCGTGTGCGCGTGCGTGTGCGTGTGCGTGTGCGAATGCATGTGTGTGTGCGTGTGCGAATGCATGTGTGTGTGCGTGTGTGTGTCAACACACACACGTGTGTTGAGTGGTGCAATTTCACGCCCAAGTTTGTCTTGTAGAGTTATGTAAATTGTTTTAAAACAGAAATACAATTTTCATTATCATTTTTATTCGATACTGTACATCAGATAGTGAGCACACACAGGTTTTCTGTGTATCCCGAAAATTATGGTCATTCATAAAGATGTAATTTATGGAATGAAAAACCTACTGCATATATATTTTTAAAAATTCGTAACTCCTGTTTATTTTGCCTTAAAATGTAATCATAGTAACTAAAAGTGGAATTTTTATACTCATAAATATATAAGCAGAAGTATTATAACAGTAATATCTTCCTACATATTCTAAGGTACTCCCAAGTTTCTAATTAATCAACGAGTAGCAACATTTAATCAAGTTTTGAGATATTCATACGCATATTTATATCCATCAGTTAGGGCTTATTAGGCTCCCTTAGCTTAGTCTAATTACCTCCGGTCGCGTCTTCATGTCGCGATCGGTTTGCTTAGAATAGGGATTCCCTCCCCCGCCCGCACGACTCGCGCAAGCCGAGGTCCTAGTCCCGCAGGGAGCGCCCTTGCGCCTGTCGGCATCCTCTCAAGCAGCCAGTTAGTGCTTGCATTTCGCAGGGACTGAGCACCCTCTTCCCTCACACCCCCGGTGTCGCTGTAAAGACCGCTAGGGGAAACAGCATGTTTATCCCTTAAAAAAAAAAAAAAAAAAAATAACGCATATGTATAATTACATATACACAACCAGAGAAATATATACATATATTTTTTTGCTTAATACAATTAGGTTTGGTAGTTAATAATGCAATTATAAGTCACATCACTTTTCACTTTAATTTTTTAGGGAAGCCGGTATATTTATTTAGGGAAGCCGATGTATATTTAGAGAAGTTGGTATATATATTTAGGGAAGCCGGTAATTTTTAGGGAAGCCGATATATTTAGGGAAACCGGTATAGGATGTCAAGGTATTTAGTAATTTTTTTTAGCTCTCTCACCTTGTTTTACTTTGTGTTTTCCAGCTCCACATTTTACTGGCGAGCTTTTTTTTTAGGTCTTATACTTGTACTTCAAAAAGTTAGGCAAGCCGGTGGGAATCGAGTTGTATGGACGCCCTGCTCTTCAATTTCCCCGCTTATACAAAATAATTTTGATGTACTCTTTCCACCCGAATTTCTAACGTTGCGCCTTACTCGAGCAAACATATTAAAATAATTAAATCTCTTAGCGGGGATCGACCCAAAACCACAATGTTTTTAGTCATACGCTGTTCCGCTGTGCCATGATGGCTTCATTTAACTTAAATATATACTTATTTAATAATACATCTTTTAGTTCATAATTTTTTTAGCTTGACACTGTATCCGGCACATAGCAGGGTAGGCAGAAGAAACCAGAGAACCTAGTGTTTAGACACTCCGTTCTCTTCTGATTCGTTCCCCACTTTCCGCCGAATTGAGGCATTGCGTGCTGAGTGGCGGAACTCAACGCCGCGGTTTGCTTTGTTACCAGAGTTATAAATATTTAATATTTTCACTTCGTGGAGTGGGATACGAACTCAGAACTAGTTGCATTTACACTCGCACGTTAGTATCTCTACGTTTCGACTAAAATAAATAAGTGGCCATTTATTTTTATTTTGTGAGGATAAGCTATTATTTTATTTTTTAGCTTATACCATATATTAAGAATGAAGAAGAATGTGCTCATTATAGTAAGAATGAAGAAGAACGTGCTCAGGTGGCTTGGGCACGTCGAGAGGATGAGTGATGAAAGAATGGTGAGAAAGATATATGAAGCAAAGGTGAGCGGCAAGAGAGGTAAGGGGAGACCTCGGTTGACCTTCGAGAACACAGTATCAATGATACTGTTACGTAAAAAGCATGAGGTCCCCCCGGAGGGCATGCATGAAGAGGTTAATGACGAAGGCGAAAGAGGTATGCAGGAACCGTAGCGTTTGGCGCTCCGTTCTCTCTGACTACCCCGATAGGGATAAAGAGTGAAGTTAAGTAAGTAAGTAAGCTTATACCATTGTTCTATTTCCATACATATAGATCATATATACGTATGACTTATGTGTGGTTAACCTTTTACTATAATAATAGACGTATCTGCAGAGTTTTATTTAGCACGTGTCGATCGTAAAACACGAATCAACTCTCAATGGTTTTATAAAATATCCAAATTATTTCAACTCGGTATTTTGGTTGAGTTATTTTTGAAAATTTATATCTCAATCACTTGTTCTAGATAACTCAATACTTATAATTTTATTACGCCAAATTATTTATAATCTTTATAAATTGTTGCCTATGTATGCATGATGGTATGCATGAAGAGGTTAATGATTGTGGACGAGGCGATAGACGTATCAGGGACCGTAGCGTTTGGCGCTCCGTTCTCTTTGACTACCCCGCTAGGGATATAGCGTAAAGTTTGGTTAGGTAGGTAAGTTAAGGCCTATGTATTAAGCTATAAAGATTCATTTACACCCGTTTAGTACTTTTTGTGTGAGAGATTAACAAACATCCTCGCAAACTTTCACATAAGTAACACTAATAAGGTAAGTACAGAGTTTATTTGTTGTTTTACAAGAGTGGCGAAGTGAATATAATTTAAATATAATAATTCCCTCAAATGGGAATCGAACCCACAACCAAACGCGCTTACAGTCAAACACTATCACGCCGCACAATGGCCTAAGTACGGTAGAGTCTATCACATTCTTTTTAAATAGGCCTTATTAAAAATGCATGTAAGAAAATTTGAGCTAAAAATATCCTTCCACCATTTTATCACAAACATAATAAATGCGCCAATAACTTCCCTAATTTGTAACTGTCACAATGGAATGCTCGGGTTGTACGAGTACGCGACACACTTCAGTTACAGTGTGCATTTAGAGATATGTTTTTTTTATTAGCTTCACGCTTTTTTCGCTTAGGAGTGTAGACAGAGAGTGTCTTACTACCTAATGTTATATTGCATCGTGTTCTGATCCGGACACATGTGCAAATTTTGAATTAAATCAGTCGCTCAAATGTGATTCAAAATAGCGCTGAAAGGTTTCATCTAACATTAATATATAAGAGACAGGTACTAATATTAAAATTAAAAAAAAGAAAACCGATTGCAAATAAAATTTGCTAAAAAGTTTCATTATTACGAATGACTTAAAAACTACTCAGATCTCAACTTAATTTAAATGTAACGACATTAAAAACACTAACTATTAATAAAAAAAAATAATTATCAAAATTGTCAAATCACGTAGTAAAAAGTCATAAAAAAATAAACTGAAGAACATAAATCGGTTTCAGAGGAGTGTGTGTGGAGTGCTCATTTTTAAGTCAATTAAAAAGTATGAAAAAAACCACTATACCACTAGTATTTTTTTTTTTTTTATGGATAACTGATGGCAAACGAGCAGAAGGACCACCTGATGGTAAGTGGTTATCTTCGCCCATGAACATCTACAACACCAGAGATGTTGTAGATGCGTTGCCAACCTAGAGGATACAGACGGATGGGGAGGACAATGTAGTAGTCCGCTATCGGAACCACCACATTTTAGGGAAAGGATGGGTGGGAATGGGAAAACCTGGCTTACATGCCATCAAACCGGAACACATCATAAGATATTTGAAAGTCAATTAAAAAGTATGAAAAAAAGCACTATACCACTAGTATCATCCTATAGTGAATAATTCAAGTGTAAATTATGATACGAAATTTTCATATAATCACAGATTTATTTGACGCGGCCTCTAATTAAGTTGCCAATATGTCTTATGCAAAGTAACCCATTCCAATCATTGTCCCAATAATTTGTTTCAAAGAGAATAATTCTAGAACCGCATTCATATTGACGAGATAAATTTCAAGGTATTGTTCTTATTTGTATGAACTAAACGAATTATTTAAATGTTATCACCAAGGCGTAGTTGTACTATTGATAAGTTTCTACGTCGGTTTCAAATAAATGACATAAATTATAATTTTATTCATGAATATGCAATGTAGTTTATATTAGGTGCTATGGTAAACTGCTCTGACCTTTCTTTTTCCCTCTCGGTGGAATTAAAACATAATTTAGATATATTTTTGAAGTTTTAAAGCAAAGAAAAACATATTTAGAAAACGTATAAAAATTTGAACGCAGCGGGACTCGAACCCGCTCCGCTCGGAAACCGTCCAAGCGCTCTGACCACTAAGCCATGCGTTCTACATCCTGCTGCGTCGAAATTCTTATAGGCTTGTTACAACTTATTTATGTTGTTAGCATCTCTGTAGAGAGATTTTTACAAATTTCTGCTACCCAAAGATAATTTCAAATAACAATCATTTGGCAAGTGAGAATGCTATTTTATTAGTTATATAATTTATTGTAACTATATTCTTTTCTCCGTTCTCAGAAGATCAAGAGTGACTTGTTAAAATTATACATGCATCATATTTGTAAATGATAAAAAAAAAAATTAAAATTATAATTATTAATTATTTAAATTTATTATTATTAAATTAATTTATTAATTAATTAATTTATTATTATTAATTTATTATTATTATTATTTTTATTTATTTATTTAAATTTATTTTAATTTATAATTATTAATTATTTAATTTATTTTTTTTGATTTTGACGTTACCGTGACTGAAAATTTTGTAAATCTCAATTATTGGCATCAAAATTCTAAGCAAAATAAAGCGTAAAGCTGTTATTTTTAATTAGAAAAATATCAATTACTTCAAAAAATTTATTGCGAAAAGGGACAAAGTTCAATATTACGATTATATGTGTTTTATGTCTTCGCCGACAAAATTAATTTCTCAATGGGTTCCCAATTCTGTAAGTAGTCCCAATTCTGGAATTAATATTATAAAAAGCAAGTAAATAGTCAATAATTATACGTATTAAATCACAATAAAAAATTACATACATACTTATAACTTATATATAGTAATTGGCAAACATATATACAATAATTGAGATTTTAATATAAAAAGAAAATTAATTTCAAAGAAAATGCAATAAAAAGTGCAATTATTACGAATAACTCAAAAACTACTCGTCATTGAAGTAAGCTCAATTTAAATGCGGCTAATCAGAAGAACTGACTATTGTATAAAATTAGTTCATCCAATATAAAGTTATGCGTTAACACAAAAAAAATACAGTCAAATTAACAACAAAATTTTTTGAAATCGGTTGAAAAAAGGAAAATATTTTTCATTTGTCATTCACGAAGTAAGTAAACAACCTCCTAAAAAAAAAATACAAAAGCGTATTATTATTTTTTTTTTTAACTTCACGCTGTAACCCGCTTATAGCAGGGTAGGCAGAGGGAACCAGAGAACCTAGTGTTAAGACACTCTATTCTCTTTCAACAATTCCGTTCCCCACTTCAAATCGCGTATTATTTCGTTCTTGAGACTTTTATACAAAGTGACATAAACGTTACTTAGGCAACGCGTAATTTACGCGTCTACTAGCTTTAATAGCTATGCAATAAGACAGAAAACGGCAACATGCAGCCATTTTACCATTTGAAAATAAATAAAATACTATAAAGTGTGCCATTTAAACTGGTGAAAAACATAGCAAGTGTACTAAAAGTATAAATATTCACCGTAACGTTTTGGATGAACCCTCTTAACATTTGATTTAGTAGGACACTTAGCACATCGATATATGAAATGAGAATTGCCTCGTAAAGATTTTTTATACTTGCTGAATTTGTTTTATACAAGTTTATATGAGAAATATATAAGAAAGATGAAAAATGAATAAGATTAAATATAATCATTTAGGAATCATATTTAATTCAAGGGAAAATTAACATATATTATAATATCAATACGTCTTTGGTGTGATTAGACGAAGTGCGGCGTTAGGTTCCGCAACCTAATATATAATGTGTCAAATATCCCAGAAAAGTAAAGCAACTTTTTTTTTTTTTTTTTACGGATACCGATTAAGTATTATTAGTATTAGCTTCACGCTGTATCCCGCGCATAGCAGAGTAGGCAGAGGAAACCAGAGAACCTAGTGTTAACACACTCCGTTCTCTTCTAAAATTTCCGTTCCCCATAAAATTAATTAGGAGCTTAAAACCAGTAAATTTTGTTGAAGTTTTACTCGTATAACATATTTATGTGTGGCCGTCTGTGGCTTAAGTATCCGGGCAGTATATTAGATACGCATGAGACTATATTTGTTCCGGCCTTAGAGGTCATATGTTGTCGTTTATCCATAGTGGCCCAAACAGTTTGATGATACTTATCACTGAAATAAGTTTCTAGGTAACTTTCAAGGATTCGTACTAATATTTTATTGTTATTGCTTAAATACGTTTTAATATTATTATTAATTATATTATAGATTATAACTTTTTTAACCGACTTATAAAAAGGAGGAAGTTTTCAATTCGACTATATTTTTCTGACTATATCTTTCAGTCTTTGGTGGTAGGAGGTTCGTCCTCCGTCTGGCTCGCGACCACTATCATGTCA